>JABSTQ010006885.1:0-70638 GCA_013358835.2 Ixodes persulcatus
AGCTCGTAAAAAATGGTATTGCGTATTCTTGCTTACAGTCAGCGTTGACTAAACCTGTTTTCATAAGATAAAAGAAAGCTTCTCAGCACAGGTTGCTAGGCTCAGGAACTCTAATTTTCCTGACTCAGTTATTACTTCAGCTTGTGACAAGGCGATTCGGTACATCAAGGTTGAATCCAGAAAACCTGACAAAGAAAAAGCCAAGATCGACAAAAAGAACGTCGCCGTCATTCCTTATATCCATCGTCTTTCACACGGGTTAAAGGGAGTCGCTTCGAGGTATGGGGTCAATGTAATTTTTTCAGCTCGTAACAAACTGAGCAGGATTATAAACGTGGTTAAGAAGCGTGCTGACAGGAAAAGTAAGCCAGAAATTTTTGGATGTCGCGTCAAACATGGCATGAAGTTCGTGTCATGTGCACAGGGGATCGTTTATGAAATACCATTCTCATGTGGTCATTCCTATATAGGTCAGACGGGGCGTTGCCTAAACATCCGTCTACGCGAACACCACAGTTCATTAAAAGGTAGCGCGTACTCTCATTTAGCTGTCCACTGCCGTGATTGTGGATGTGAGCCACGGTTTAGTGACACTAAAGTGCTGTTTAAACACAAAGATCAGATAGCGAGGGAGTTAGTAGAAGCTTATCATATAGAAAAACGAAAACCCGGGTGCGTGAGCCAACCATCCATCAACCTAGTGGACAGTGAGAGGGTTTTTTTGGACATGGGTTGACCAGAGATTTGAAGATCGAGATTGAAGATCGAAGAAAGAAGGAGGAAGAAGACGCGATGACTTATACCTGTGCTGGTGTGTTTTAATGTTCCGGTGTGTTTTAATGTGATATGATTTAAAAGGTGCGCGCTTAATGACGAATGACTGTTGGAAGAGGAAGAGAAGAAGCAGTCCTCGCGTGAATGTTTCTGTATGTCTTCTGAATATATAGTTGATAGTCAGCGCCTCGTCCTGTGTGTTTCCTTGTCCGTGTGTTTTTCGCGCTGTTTTTCAACATGGATTCTTACCAACTCGCCCAACTTTCCATTCTAGTAAGCAAATAATTCAAGCAGATTGTCAGGACAGTACTGCTTGAATAATCCCATCAAGTGCACTTTTCACCGACCACCTGCATACTGTGGAAAAGCAATGCCCGCCATCTTTGCGGGTTTCGCTTTTCCACGGTACATAGGTGCTAAGTGGGAAGCGCACTCAACGGGGCTAACTCGCTGCGATTAAAAAAGTGAATTAAACGAAAATGTTGTTCGAATTGAGTAGCTTATAAATGCATGAAAAACATAGTCCAACAAACAAAATTTAAAAATTCGCTTGAATGAACCCGAAGTATGAAATACCCGAGTTTTGAATTATCGCTAATCCGCCGTAATAGCATTGACTATCCATCTGGCTTGTGTACTTGCCACCACACTACAATTATTGAATCAATTGTTTTTATTGTCATTTTGTAGCGCTTCATTTAATTGCTGTGAGCAGTAATGATCCTAGTAATCAATTGTTTTTTTTAAGCCTGAGGTAATGATCCTAGAAATCAGTTACTTTTTTAAGCCTGAGGTAAACTAAAAACAAAATTTGCTCTACACGATTCACCATCCTGCCTGGCAATCTCAACTACGCAGAGGACGTTCTTTGTTTCTCGAGCTCGGGACCGGTACGATCTGGCTCTACACGGCGTTAGTAATAACTCCAAGGTTTGGGAAGATACAGCAGACAACAGTGGCATCATCCATTCATTCCGTCTTAAGGAACATTACCAGGTGGCTTGTTTACTGTGCTCAGTGTACGGGAAACAAGATTCTGGACAAAAGTATGCCATAGGGTGTTTCAACATTCATAAGAATTTTAAACACAGTTTCGTCAAGTGCTCACTTATTCCTTGAAAAAGTGGTTTGTGGTTTGGATGACAAACGTTGACGACGGAAGAACTTTTTTTTTAATCTGGAACATAGAGCAAGAAGCCGGTCTTCAATAACACTGCCACTAGATCCTGCCCAAAGTCGATGCCTCTGTCTGTAAGCACCGTGGTCTTCATCACCCTTACTATTCACTGTGAAACTGAGCCATCTAGGCTTAATTCAGCTCAGTGCTCTAAAGCTTTATATTGTGAGCCTGCAGGTTATCAACACTACTACTGTTTGCAATTACGAGTAGCATCCGTAACCAGTATGAGATTATATTGCAGCATACATGAATAAACGCTACTCCATACATCAGGATGGTTCACGTTTACTCTTACCGCAAAGGGTTAAAATCATATGGAGTAAAAGTAAACGTGTATCTTCCAGAAGTATTGAGTAGTGTACGTCCATGCATGCGGCAATGTCCCCAGGTAGTACACTTAATTGGGCCAGTTTGGGCCAATATTGGCACTTGATTGTAGTAAGCGGGCCCAGCATCGCCCAAGGAATACAATCGTCCACCAGCCTGGCACTTCATTGTATTTCCTGTCCCAAGGTTTCCATGCTACAGCCTGGGAAGGGCTTCCTTGGCTGGAGCTCGCATTTTCCCGGTCAGGGCTGGCCGATATAGACCGACGTCGCCGAAAACGACGGAAGCAAACAGCCTCCAAGAACGCCGGAGCGCTCCCACTCTCCTGACGCCCCGCAACGCACCGACGCCCCTGCAATGGTGTCCAACAACCTAAACGTTGTTATCGACGGCCTCGACGCATCGGCACTCGTGGACACCGGAACAGACTACTAAGTCCTGAGTGGGAAGCTTTCTCGCCGCCTTCGAAAAGTTACGACGTCGTGGGACGGACCGCAGATACGAACCTCCGGCGGACATCTCATCACACCTGTTGGCAGGTGCACCGCTCGCGTTGAGATCCACGGTGAAACCTGCCCTGTGAAGTTCGCCGTTCTGCAAGACTGTTCAAGGGACGTCATCCTCGGAATGGACTTCTTGTGTGAATACGGCGCCGTCATCGACCTTGGTGAGAACAGATTGTCGCTGCGCAAGCCTGTTCTGCCTTCAGAGAAACCCGAAAAATGTCAGCTGCCGTCCGAGTCGCTGCCGACCACGTGAACCTGCCGCCGCGATCAAGTGTTCTCGTACCCGTCGTGACCGATGCAGCTACCTGCGGCGAAGTTGTTCTGGAAGGCAACCTTCAGTTGCTTCTCGGAAGAGGAATAGGCGTCGCACGAGGAGTAGCTGAACTTCAGGATGGCCGCACTCTGGTCCTCGTGACGAACTTCCGGAATGAAACGCAACACCTCACAAAAGGTGCAGCCGTTGGCCACGTCGAGGAACTCCAAAACTCCGCCGAAATCGCCGCCATTACTGACGAATCCTCGCCAACTCAGCAAGACAGTACGTCGCCAGCGCAGCTCGACATCGACCCTAAGCTTCCGGATCCGAGACGAAGGCAGCTGATTAACCTCCTCGCCGAATACCGTGACTTCTTTGCGACGTCGTCGAAGGTGCGCCAAAAAGCCGTTGCGAAGCACCGCATCGTTACCGAGGACGACGCGCGCCCTGTGCATCGATCACCGTACAGAGTCTCCGTTAAAGAAAGGGAGGTGATCCAGGAGCAAGTTCAAGAGATGCTGAACAACGACATAATCCAGCCATCAAGCAGTCCGCGCGCGTCTCCAGTCGTACTGGTTAAGAAGAAGGACGGAGCGCTTAGGTTCTGCGTGGACTACCGACAGCTGAACGCGGTGACGAAGAAAGACGTCTATCCACTCCCCCGTATCGACGACACTTTAGACCGGCTGCGCCACTCCCGATACTTTTCATCGATGGACCTGAAGAGCGGCTACTGGCAGATCGAGGTCGACGAACGGGACCGAGAGAGACAGCTTTCGTCATGCCGGATGGACTGTACGAGTTCAAGGTGATGCCCTTCGGACTGTGCACGGCGCCAGCAACTTTCCAGCGTGTAATGGACACCGTACTGGCCGGACTGAAGTGGCAGAGCTGTCTCGTCTACCTCGACGACGTCGTAGTTTTTTCCGGCGACTGCGACGAGCACTCTGAGCTGTTCTCCAAGCCATATGGACCGCCGGACTCACCCTGAAGCCGTCAAAGTGTCGGTTCGCCTATGACGAACTGAAGTTCCTAGGTCACGTGGTTAGTATCGAAGGCGTTCGCCCCGACCCAGAGTAGACTCGCAGCATTTCGAGCGCCGAGAGACAAGAAGGCCGTGCGAAGGTTCCTTGGACTATGCGCCTACTATTGGCGCTTCGTTCGGGATTTCGCAAGGATTTCCGCACCGCTAACAAACCTCACAAAGGACGCCGAGAAGTTTGAATGGGCCGAAGAGCAGCAGCAGGCATTCGACGAGCTGAAGCGACGACTGCAGACTCCTCCTGTTCTTGGACATTTCGATCAGGATGCGGAAAACGAAATTCACACGGACGCAAGTAATGCTGGACTTGGCGCGGTACCGGTTCAAGTACAAGAAGGCACCGAGCGAGTTATCGCCTACGCGAGTCGGACACTGTCCAAGGCGGAGAAAAATTACTCCACGACTGAGAAAGAATGCCTTGCGGTCGTCTGGGCATTCACGAAGTTTCGTCCGTACTTGTACGGGAGCCCTTTCTGTGTAGTCACCGACCATCACTCGCTCTGCTGGCTTGCGAACCTCAAGGACCCGTCAGGACGCCTCGCTCGATGGAGTCTCCGATTGCAGGAGTTCAACATGACTGTGGTCTACAAGTCAGGCCGCAAGCACAGCGACGCCGACTGCCTGTTCAGAGCCCCCGTCGAAACGCCTTCCGGCAGCAGCGACGACAATGACGACGAGTGCTTCCTTGGCGCAGTGAATACCGACGACATGGCACGACGTCAACGAGACGATCCTAAGTTGCGCCCGCTAATCGAGCACCTCGACGGACGAGGGGGGACTGTCCCACCTGTCTTCTCGAGAGCCCTGCCAACCTTCGTCCTCCGACAAGGTGTGCTTTACAAGGAGAACTTTGGAGACAACAGCTCGCCATGGCTGCTGGTAATCCCCACCGACCTTAGAGCGGAGATCTTCCAAGCCTGCCACGACGACCCGACGTCCGGACACCTTGGTTACAGCCGTACGCTGGCCCGAATTCGTTAAAGGTATTACTGGCCCAAGCTGCCGAAAACCGTTCACCTCTACACACGATCGTGCCACGAGTGCCAGCGACGCCAGAAACCGCCGACGAAGCCGGCATGTCTCCCGCAGCCGGTTGCTCCCCCGATCGCACCGCTTCAGCAGATCAGAATAGATCTACTTGGTCCTTTCCCACTATCGACGCAAGGAAACCGATGGATTACCGTGACGACAGATTATCTCACACGGTACGCCGAAACGAAAGCCCTTCCTTCAGGGACTGCTGTGGAAGTTGCCAAGTTTTTATCGAGTCCATCGTCCTCCGGCACGGCGCTCCCGAAGTCCTGGTCTCAGACCGTGGATCATCATTCATGGCCCAGCTGACGCAAGAAGTCCTTCGTCTCAGCCACACCAGCCATCGTCGCACCACGGCGTACCACCCCCAGACCAACGGGCTGACGGAGAGACTCAACAAGACCATCGCCGACATAATCTCCATGTACTTCGACGTGGAGCACAAGACATGGGACGAGGCCTTGCCGTACGTCACATTTGCTTACAACACGGCCGTGCAAGAGACCACCGGAGTGACACCCTTTCAACTGGTTCATGGTCGCAAAGTAACCACGATGCTGGACGCGATGTTACCCCACGAACCGGCTGTCGACGGAAGCGACGACGCCCAGGTGGTTGCTCAACGGGCAGAAGAAGTCCGTCTGCTCGCCAGACTTCGTATTAAAGCCCAATAACGTGTCGACACTGGCCGCTACAACCTTCGTCGTCGAGACGTCCGCTTTCAGCGAGGCGACAGAGTATGGGTCTGGACACCGATTCGCCGCCGTGTTTTCAGCGAGAAACTCATGAAACGGTATTTTGGACCCTACAAGGTGCTTCGTCGACTTGGAGATCTGAACTACGAGTTTATGCCCGACGGAGCATGGACTTCATCACGCCGCCCTCCACGACCGGAAGTCGTCCACGTCGTGCGCCTCAAGCCGTACTACGATCGATAGGACTGTGAAATGTGTTTTGTAATACGCTCGATAGGATTGTGTTGCACAAGTTTTCGTAGTTTGCCATTATTTGTGTTTGTTTTGCTGTTTTATTTCCACGCATGTCGCATCGAGACGATGCGCTTTTAAAGGGGGGAGTAATTCCACGCGCGCGGCGAGCAAGCGCGTGCGGGGCCGAGTGGTTACCGGGCAGTACTGTTGCGCGGAAGGTGTAGGTTCGATTCCAGCCAGGGGACTGTCCTTTTATTTATACTTTCAACTTGGCCTTCTCGTAAGTCCGAGAACATTCTCGTCGGATCTAGTTCCGAAAGTTCTACGCACCGAAAGTACTATGCCGCATGATCCAGAAACCCACGAGGGTACATAAGGGACTCCGCATGGCGAGCGGAGTCAGTTTCGCCCCAGCGAACGACTCTGCCCTCACGCCGACCTTGACGCCCGCGACGGTCTGTTTTCTTCTGTTGTTATCGTTTTCCCTTTTTATTTTTGGCCACAAGTTCGCCCCAATAAACGTTTAGTTTCTTCAATTATTATCGCCTCATCATTTGTCGTTCGTGACAATATCCTTATCGCTTGCTTGGGCTCAGCCTGTAATGCAAGTCGGCACTAGCGTGAGTATAAAGGTCGCTAAATCACATGTAAGCGATTTAGCGAGCGACGGCGACAGCGACGAATGACAAAGATTTCTCACTATCGCTCGTCGCGTCGCTCGGTTTTTGGATTTCTAGTAAACATCGTTCCGCTTTCATGCGCCTTGCCTCGTCGCGCGACTGACCGAGCGTCAGCGAAGCGGATCGCGGTCGCTTGTCTCGTCGCTCGCCTAATAGCTTACATGCGGTTTATACTTCACGCTGTCAAGGAGATCGACTCGAGCGCGCATACTTTCACCTAACCTCTAATTTCCACGAGAGCGCGTGCAAATCAAACTCTAAACCAAGACGGGGGCTGCGGCCAGCAGCTTTGAGAGCGTCATACAACGGAGTATAGTTTGACAGAAGCAAGCACACACTTCGCTAGCGCATTCCAGCCTTGAGCGCTCGAACTTCCGAAAACGAAACTAGATTTTGCTACATTTTGGCTAGCTCGAATCATTATTTTTATATATAGGGTGCGTTTTAGCCATAATCTAGACTAAGAGAAATGTGTACCTTCCCAAATTATATTTATTTCACTTTATTATATAAGTCAAAATTGTGTAGTATCGTTACGTTCATGTAAAATACGGCGGGGGTCACCGGACCTTAGTCTGAAACAAAAAGTCAGCTATATATACCGAGCGGGTCACTGTTGAATTAAAGTAGGAGTGTCGGGTTGTTCGTGCCTTTGTTCGTTGTTTGTGCCTGTATGCTGTGCTGTGCTGTACTGTATGTGTGTGTATGCCGCCGTCCGCTCGAGCGTGGCATTTCCAGAAAAGCCAGAAACTTTCATTTTTGTAGTTCTTCGCATACTCACTAGGTGGCGCAAGGAGCCGCCCAATTTTATTTTCGCTTTGTTCGTACGTAGTTTATTTAGTGTGTAAGGAACCACACCACTATATCTATAGTCTAGTACAGAAGTAACCGCGTGTTTAAATGGCGCTGGCATTCAGTTCGTCGTCGTTCGCTGGCTGTTTCAGTAGCCGATTCCTACCCGGAAAGCCTCAAAATTTGCGTACATACGAGATATGAGAGAATACGTCGAAACGTCGCGTACAACTTTGCTCGCGGTAAAGAAAGAGGTGAGCGGGACGTCAGAAACGCCAGTCGGGTCGGAGTCGGAACGGTCCATCGTCGCTCACGGCAAACGGGCTTTTCAATAAAGTTCATGTCTGTGGTCGCGAAAAGATTCCTCCTGTGGAAATTACCCGGTGTCGGTGAAAATGCGACCGGCATGAGGCCTCGGCGATCGGCTGAACCACCACGTAAACGGGACCTGCTCGATGGGGAAACACGCTGCTGAATACAGTCGATGGTCGCTCCCACTATCGCATAATCGCCGTAATGGATATGGCGTCGGCGCTTGGGCGTGAATGCCTGCGGTGGTTTAGCGCGTATGGACGATTACGAATGAACAAGTGCAAACTACGCTTTCGCTGCGGCGAAAAGCCATGTAAAGTGCTGGGCCTCGCTCGTAGATCCCGTCTCACGTCAAACGGCCGCGATTGTAAAAAAACACCCCTAGACGTGTGATCGCGGAACGAAGTACACGTTCAAAGATGTTCATTTTACACGAGACCTCGGGTGCAAACGAAATACATCGAGCCTCGCGTGTAAAACGAACACCATTTGGGGAGTCCGCCCTGGGACAACGGTTTACACGTCCAGGGGTGTACTTTTTCGCTAAGTGTGAAGAGCAAATGTGGCGTGTGTTATGTGTTTTTACTTGAAAGAGAAGGAAACACAGACCTGAACTAAGAAATATGTGAAGCCGTAGATTTCCTGACTCGCGCCGTCTTGTCGCCTCTACGGCGTTTTGCCCGTGCGCACCTTTCACGGCGTTTTCAGTTTTGAAAAAGGTGGTTAACTTACTTTTTTTTTTACAGTGTAGGAATCTAGGGAGAAGCGAGCGCCACGTCATCAGTGCAGTCATTGAATCGTCTGACCCTACAGTGTACATACCGATGAATCTCGCTACGACTTTGTGTTTCGCAAATTCGCTAGACTTTGAGTACCAAGAAAGCTTCGATGACTTACATTTTGTCTTGCCTGAAGCAATCATCGCGAGAGTCCGATGAGCACGCTCCTCGAACTTCGGCAACAACTTTGTACTAGTTTAGCAACACAGAAAGAAATCTGTGATGCGTAGCTAAATAATGGTACTGCATTAAAACTTCCTTAGATGTCTTACTAGGGACACAATTTTGTTTTCAAAATTTTACCACATAAAAAATTGTAGACTTTTTACGTTGTTAGACGCAATTTTTGTGGTTCACGCCTGTTTGTCGGCCATGCCTTTTTGTCGGCCATGCTTTTTTGTTGGCCATGCCCGATCCTCACAAAATTAAGCTTCTTTTCTCGGCTCCTATTGGTTGAATAGATGATTAACCTGTGAAATGTTGGTTGTAAAGTTGTATCGCAGTGCCGGAATAGTATTTCTATCGACAATATGTGTATGTTTGAAATAAATTTAATGTAGATACTCATTATTGTTTAAAAAATGTCCCGAGATTGCATTTCCGCTTTGGCTTCAAATATATCGATAACAAACACGAGAGCCGGCGTTTTCGGCGTTCTCAACGCTCCTAGATCGTTAAGCTTGTATATTTACGAGTGCGAGACATTTTGCGTTCCCCGAGGTGTTTGTAGAAAGATCTGGTCAACCGACGTAGGTTGCAGCAAACAACTACCGCAAGCAGGCGCCTTCACAAGAGTTCAGCGGGTGCCAGTATTCATAGCGGGACTCGCCTAAACCTAGCGTCCCACGCTTTCGAAATCGCTGTGCGGGTGATTGGGTTCCTAGAGGTACTTTCTTAATCCTAGCGTCCCACGTATTCTACTCTACTTGATCAGGCTTGATTTGTTCCTTTGCGTGTGCTTCTGCAGAATATGGAGTTAGGATTCCGGAAAGCGGCCCCTCTGCTCTTTGAGTCATGCAACCGTTGTGATTGCACGATACCTACACAGTTAAGAATTTTAGAGCTATTGGGATGGAGTCGATCCGGTGGTCGTGTCGCATCAAGTTTGTATTCACCAATGTTTGTTTGCAAACAAGCTCGCTACCGCCCGCAATCGGAGGACCCCTGCGCGCTTTCGGTTTTCCTATCTTCTCTTTGTTTTGTCTCACATCCTTTTGTTTTTTGCACTACGTTCTACAAAGCACGCTGATTCTTGCAAACGTAATACAGGTTCCTCACTGAAAAAAAAATATTAATTCCCGATCGCGGTGTGTCGCTGAAGAACAAATAAATACACTACCGGAAGTGTACTGGGGCATCAAATAATGTGGTGCCCTCGTGGTACCAACTCCCACCGAATGCGGTGATTATGTTTCCGTTATTTAGTTTCGGAAGGCAAGTACCTCTCAAGTTTTGCAGTGAACCTGGGCTGCCAAAGCGAATATTTTTACGTCGTGTTTGAATTGTCCGTCACAACGCTCACCCACTTTTCTCGAGGATTCCCGGAGAAAAATATAACAACACTAATGCTCAAAGAAGTGCAGGTTAGTTATCCTGACTTTTTTGTTTTTTCTCCTGACGGTCGCTTATTGCCGCACACCGATAAACCTCTAAAAAGCGCTTGTATAACCATGGCTCGTGAATGATGGAACGTTAGAATGCCGTTTTCACGGTCGCGTCGTCTGAGCGTAGCAGACGTCTTTAGACGTGCTCGAAATGGCAGACGGACGGAGGTGAAAACGGACACCGACGTGCAGGTTTCGTCTCCGCGTCTCGGGGGCATTGCAGACGACAAGTGAGGGGGCTGATATACCAGACAATACCGGAAGCCACCGCGCGTCTGCTCGCACGACTAGCAGGCGGTGCCAGACGCCCGACTGGACATACCGCAAATCGCGAGAGGGAGATACTAGGGCTGTTAGCTTCTTCAGCTGAGCAGCCACGCCAATCCGATGGTAATGGGCAGGGCCACCGTCCCGGGGGCGGGCTTAGAGCATGCCGTGACCTCCCCCTAAATTTAGTCTAAAGGCGTAAAGAATGCGGGAAAAAATCATTGCTATTGTGGGAAAATATGTGTGTTCAAACTATGCTTAAAAACTGCATTTATTTAATTTGCAATGACAACTTACGACATCAACGTGAGAAGTATCAACGTCAAAGTGGAGATTAGGATGCGTTGAAAAATACGAGTTAAGACGGCAAACAATACAGAAGCTTCACGATTTGTCCACAAGATATGTACACTTATCTTATGTTCTTAGGCAGTTAATTATTTCGCTATTTGGGTCTGCCAAATCGAGGAGAACGGAGCGGAGCGAAAATGGAAACAAAATGGAAAGAATCAATCTGCAATGTCAAAAGGACAGCCTGACTTTACTTCGAAATGATCAACTAAATCTACTAATTTACGATAAGGAAAGATGGACATTTAAGACAAACAGACAAGACAGGCTGTGAAAGCCTGTCTTGTCTGTTTGTCTTAAATGTCCCTCTTTCCTTATCGTAAATTAATAACCAACACGCTCAACCGTCTACAAATCTACTAAACATATGAATATGTCGCCGATGCCTTACCATTTATGTTTTTTTTTCGCAGGTCTTTGATAAGTAATGATTTCTTGGACAGCATTCCTATTGCTCACATATGCAATTAGTCTTTAAAGATATTTATTATTTTTCTGAGAGCTATCCTATTCCTAAGAAATACACGATGAAAATGTGTCATTATGCGAATGATTAAAGCTATTGCAGATGATTTTACTGTATCATTTCGAATGCGTTTTTTGTCTGTAGCAGGCATATCGAAACGTATCAGGAATCGAATGTTTCCGTCGCTAATATTTGGGGAAAAAATGAAAGCCCTTTACAACTCACTGTAACACAGAATTAGAGCAACAGCTCTTGAGGAGGAGAAGGGAAGGGTACTGAGGGGAGCGTATACCCCTCCGCCCGCCTCGTCACCTGCCCATCCTGCCTGCTACTCCTCCCTCCTGGCGGCGTTGGCGTCGCCGTCACCGTCGGCGTTACCGTGAGGTCACGTGGCCTGGTGACCTCACGGGGGTCGCATGACCTCACGGGGTCACTTGACGTCACCGGGGTCACGTGACCTCACGGGGGTTACGTGACCTCACGCGGGTCACGTGACGTCAAGGAGGTTACGTGACCTTATGGGGCTCACGTGACCTCACGGTTACGCCGACGGTGACGGCGACGGTGACGCAGCTCAAGCCGGAAACGGCCGCCTAAAGGCCTGACCACACTAGCGTGAACGGCGCCGCCAGTCGGCGCCGCTGGGCGGCGCTGCTGGGCGGCACCGCCGTCCGGCGTCCCAACGCGAGGAGTCCACATTGGCCTCCGTTTTGCGGGCGTCACGTGACAGCACTGGCTCTCGCGATTGCGCCTCCCGTCAGATTTCCCGCTATTTCGTCGTCTGCTCTTCGGTAGATTCTTCCGTTTTTGCTCTCATCTTTCGCATATATCAGCATCAAAACCGCGCTCCCTGCCTACATGGTAGGTGTCCATGATGACTTGGTGATCAGCGTGAATGTGATTATCCTAGCCTGCTCGTTGATCTTGCGACGTCGCCGCGCTCTGAAGGAAAGGAGGGACAGGTTTTGGGTCCGGCCGAGTTGGTTCTACCAAAATACCGAAGGAAAGGTCCGTGCTTTGCTCCACCGGCGGCGCGCCAAAGATGAAGGCTACTTTCGAAAGTGTCACCAAATCAACACGACATCCGTCACAACACAGACGGCATGCAACAAGTGCCGCGGAGAAACAGAGTTGTAATTCCGAATTCCTCTCCTATAATTTCCCAGCGGTTGTTCTTAGCGTCATTATCTTGGTAGTCTGGCTGCGTCTTGTTTTATAAAAAGAGAACCAGTCGCACAGTTTCAAGGAACGGCTCCGTTGGGGAAGGCGTCGGGGGCGAAGTAGGGATAGCAGACGACACGAAACGCGTCCTTCGGAACGTGAAAGACACGCGGGGGACCGGCTTGAGCGTTGCCATGGCATCGCAACGTCACTATCTACGCCACCTCCCATTGGCTCCTCTCTTCTGCGGCGAGCGGCACCGAGCCCTGAACCGCGCAAAGAGCGGTTGACTGTGCGGCGACGTCCGTCGCGGCGCTGAAGCCGAAAACTGGTTTCGGTCGGCAACCGGCAGCGACGACCGTCATGCCGCAGGCCTCCGCGACGCCAATGTGGCCGTGCCTTAAGAGCTGCGCTCTAAAAATGAATTCTCGAAACACTTCTGCCGTGGTAAGTGTGAGACCCCGGCTCTGTATATAAATTATACTTAAATGTTAAAATCTCAGGTCGTATTTTCGACCGAACGTTTTTTTCGGAGTAAAACCCGATCCCATGTACTTGTGTAGAGCAGTGCTCCTAGCAAACGGTTTATTTTGAGCAGTAACGACGCTCTTATTGGTGTACATTAGAACACACTTTACTAACACCTGTGACGTCGGTAAGAAGCCATAAAAGCGCTACGTCGGCGTCCGGTAGAGCTGTCGTCCGTCTGCTATTCTACACTAGTCGAAAACCATCTGCAACATCCGCAAGATGCGGCGATGAACGCGGCGTTCTAGCGATCTATCATTCTCTGTCACAATATATCTATGTGCGGTAAAATTCGAGCGAAATAACTAAATAAATTTAAACTCAAAATACAAAAAAATTCTCGGCATTCTTGTTTTTCATTTTTTTTTCATAGCACCTGTGAGCAAGGTGGGTGAGCGTCATGAAGCCCAATTAAGACGATACCTAAAGATATGCACTATAGCAATCAAGGTGCACGGCTCAAAACTTGAATGCTACTGGCCTACCAAAGCAAAATAACGGAAACATACTGGAACAAACATAATGCGAGAAAAAAAACAGAATGTTTCCGGCCAAATGGTTGGCCAATGCTTACCTGTGCACATGTCGTTTATTTATTGAACCTGTGGTCGGAATCACGACGATTTCATGACTCAAAGCAGCGGGGCCACTCTTACGGGAACCAAACTAATATAAAAAATCAACACGCGTAAACGAACAAATATAGCCAGATCATGCAAACAATTTGACGTGGGACACTAGGCTTATTCTAGTTCAGCTGCGATAGCAAGCACCCTCACAACGCTTCCAAAAGCGGGCACTTGCGACATTTGTTTGCTGCAAACTACATTAGCAGATATATTCCTCTGAATATCTCAGTCGATGTCTAACAACTCGTGCTCATTCCCAACTTTCAGGGACATCGTCCACTTGCGCCATATATCTCCAGACGTCGATACCCTGTCAACATTTCAATGTAAAAATCTGTATTCACGCCGTAAAAAAATATTAAGGGCAGAGCATCAAAGCGTTTTGAGACATGGATTCTTGACGGGCGTTGGCATCTCCTGGACACAAAAAGGGAACCTCAAAAAAAGCGGAAGGTAGTTTCAAATGCACGTGAAATACTGCTCAGATCGCGTGGAAAATCTCGGGAGAGAGATTAGAACGTTTCGGTATTAAATTAATCTATGTATACCTCAGAAAAAAGTGGGTGTTGTGTAAGGTGGCCGGGAATATGTGCGACTCCTTTGGCAAGGTAGATTTACGGTAGTCCACGCAGAAAACTTCAAGAGCGCATTTTGCGGCGACATGTCTCCCTGAGCCTCACCAAGCGATCGTACTGAAGGTCATAAGCAAGGTTTATATTATTTATATTCTCTGCGGAGTGGCCCAGCGGTGGATTCTGTTTCCAGCTGCCGATAATAGCGGACGCAAAATAGAAGGTCCCCCTCGAGCTCCGAGAGCGGCCGACGCCTGCCGTGGTGACAACATATAATTTAATACTCAAAAATATTGAGTTGTTCGCCGCCCCCCCCCCCCCCCCCTCGCCATCCTGTGAATCAATGAAGCGTGCAGTCGAGTTGCATTGTGACTTGAATGCACGACCGTACCGCAGCAAATGTTGTCAAATGCATCTAGAATACGCTGGAGTCATCGGCGACGTCTCTGGAATTGGGCCTATCAAATGGCCCATGTCTGGCTGGTAAAGTTCTAGACGGTCGCGGCGAATGCCGAGGTGCTCCAAGAGGAGCGGCTGCTCATTAAAGGGCACACGTGTCTCGTCTTGGATCCTTTCCTGCAAGAGCTCCGTATAAAGCCCCACTGAATGTCGTTTGATGTCTTGAACGACACCATAAGAAGGGCCTTCGAAGAACACGGGGGAGGCCAAGATGTGAGTTACAATCGGTGGAAGGCGCCCGGCTTCATCAAGGTCGAGTCTACCATCCGGCTCGTACGTCTCGTGCTCCGGGAGGGCGTCCCCCTTGACCGTCCACCACATCTACTGCGGTTCGGCAGCGGGACGTCTCTGGTGGTTCTGCCTCGGCTCGCCCCGTTCAGCCTCCGGTGCATCAGAAGTGGGCATATTCGTCGCGACTGTCGGGCTCCCAGGTGTGCCGAGTGTTATGCTTTTGGAGACGAAGAGGCAGACTGTGTCCGCTCGTGCGCTCGGGCAGCAGGACGGGGCACGGCCAATGACCAGAACGAGCTGCTCATGAACCAGGAAGAGGTGGAAAAAGCATCCACGTCTTCCGTGTTGGCAACCAAGGGGCCAGGACAGGAGGACAAGTCTGGCCCCATATGAGCGAAGGTGAGCGACGCCGGCTCGTCCCAGGGGTCGACAGTTGCCCCTGCTCCGGCTGTTGAGCGTCTGTCCGTAGATGTGGCGGCCGCGAAAGCCACACGCGTCGCCCCGACGTCTGACGGCGAGACTCCCGTTACCGAGACCCCTCTTGTCGAGATGGAGACATTAAAGCGAGCTCAGCAAAGCGCCGTTAGTACGACGTTGTCGAGGCATCACAGGAAAGGCGGCTGCGACAGCTCGAGCAGCAATGATTGGTGAATTTAGTAAAGAAGCGCGTCTTGAACCAACCGCGGTCGCTGTCGCCGCAGCGCAGCAACAGAGGGTCCTAGTAGATGCTGTGCGAGAGGTCCACACTGTACGACAAAGGAAAACATTATGCGCTTGACTTGGTCCTAGCCGATGGCGATTTCAGTCGTAAAGCCTGTACGAGTTGCGACCCTTAATGTCCGGTGGCTATCGAACCGTAGGAAAGAGACAAGTGTATCTCCTCGTCACAGAGCAAGATATCGACATCGTCGAGTTGCGACATACCAAAGTAGAAGGAGAGGACCATTGTGACATTTTACGGCGCGTTACAATGTGGGCGTCAGCCATGCGGTAGGTGCCTCGACAGGGTATGTCTTGTTGGTTCGAACGAGTTTGGGGGCGGTCGTTCAATCTGTCACCACCTGTGATAATTGACGGCTGGTTGTCTGTGATTTGTTTTTCTTTTTTTCCCATGAATGGCGGGCTAATTGCAATTGTGCTCCTATCAGTGCTGATAGAAGAAAAGCTTTTTTTTAAATATTCAGCTCTTAGTTTTAACAAAACGCATAGTCATATTTTTTGTTGATTTTACCTGTGCAAGTTCCGTGCGTGATAAATTTAGTACAAACCCTTTCAGAGAGGCAAGCAGGGACTCCTTAATTGAAATTATAAATGAGAGTGGGCTGGACGATGTCGGCGATATCAAGGGGGATACACAAATGCTCGTTTTACACACTTTCAAGGGTCGAGTCACGATCGTTAAAATAGGCTGAATGTTTCATTGGAGGTGCTGCCCCTATGTTACAAATATTGTGTGATGTCTGTATCTTTTAGGGACCACTGTCTGGTGTCGTTCACGCTTGGTGCTGACAGTAGTAGAATAACAGGATTTTCTTGGGAGCTATGGAAGATGAATGGCAGGCTACTGAACGACGATATTTTTACGGCAGCGGTCAAGGACTGCCAGGAAAGTTTAGTTCAATCGGTGGAGGATGACTATGCTAGAAAATGGGAACTGTTTAAGCGGGAGGTTAAAATGAGAGCACTGGAAAGAACGAGCGCGATTAAACACAGAAAAAGAGAAAAAGACGCGCTTCTTCGAACAAACCTTAAACTTCTTCTCGGCAAGGAAAGTAGGTCGCCTGGCGTTTATACTAACGATATTTGTACTGAAAAAGCGCAGGTCGACGTTTTAGATAATAAGCGATATTATGGTGCGATTGTTCGAGCGCGAGAGGAAAAACTGCTGCTTGGGGAAGCGCCTACTAAGAGAGCTTTCGGCGCCGAAAAAAGGTATGCCAGGAGGAATGAGATAGCAGAAATCGAAGTTTGCGGGGCTGTTACCAGTAACCGAGAAGATAAATTGTGCGTTCTTCAATTTCTATAAACGATTGTTCTCTTATTACCTTGTCGACACAGATAACTTGAAAAGCAAGTTGCTTTGTTTATTGCCGCAGTTGGACAGTCAAACAACTACAACTTTAGAAGCTAGGATTACCGTAAAAGATGTTGATAAAGCTATCAATGATTTACATCCCGGCAAATTGCCTGGATCTAACGCTTTAAGTGCGGGTTTTTATACATTCAAGCATAAGATCAGCCATGTGTTCTGTCGTGTACTCTGTGAAGCATATGAGCAAAACAAACTACCGCCGTATTTTTCCCGCTCACACACAGTGGTCATTCCCATATCGGATGATAAGGTTAAAATAAGGCAGGTAACAGCCAGTCAACAAATTAGCTTGACTAACGTCGATTACAAGATATTCATGCAAGTATTGACTAGAAGGTTGCAGTCATAAAATATACATTTGGTCCTCATCAAACGTGTGGGATAAAAGGCCGACCAATAGTAACCAATATTCATGTAGATTGAAGTGTTCTTGACTTTTGAGATTGTATGAATCGGGTAGTTGCGATGATTCAGATTAACCTCGAAAGAGCCTTCGACCACCTCTCGCATGAACCTTTGTTTGCTTTACTAGAACATAAAACCTTAGGATACATTCGTCTTGGTGGGGTTCGCATAGCATTCGATGGGTGTACTACTAACCTGATAATAAACAAATAAACCAGCGAACGTATTCATGTTTTCCGAGTAATGCGCCAGGGTTGTCCGTTTTCACCACTTGTTTTGCACATACAGGGTGTTTTCTTGATACTTTCTGATTTGTTAAAAAAAGACGTGAAAGCTGTACTTATGTGGTTTGTGCAGGTGAGGTATATGGCCAGGAGAACACAGTATACGGAGATAGTCGCAACTTTCACTCGGATATTAAAGTTTGTTAATGAAGTTTTAATTAGTGCGAATAGACATATAGTTCCAAATAAAAACTTGCCCAGCATGATGAAAAAAGAATAAATTAACTATTTTAAGAAGGATATAACGCCGGGGCAGCATTTACGGCATTCTGTAAAAACGCTCAGTTTGGACGCGTTTCTGGATTTCTGTTTCTTATCGGAGCGCTTCTTTGCGCCCGCGGTCCTGCTCCCCGGTGGTTGCGGCGCGAAACCACCCTCTCGCCTCCTTCATAGGATGGACGGAAGTTGGGCGTACGTGTGTTGCGCGTCTCAGCCACTGGGGAGCAGGACTGCGGGCCCGTAGATGTCCTCCGATAAGAAACCGAAATCTAGAAATGCGTCCAAATGAAGCGTTTTTACAGAACGCCGTAAAATGATGCCCTGGCATTACATCCTTCTAAAATGGTTGACCTAGTAGTTTTCGATGATGCTCGGCAAGTTTCTTATTGGAACCTAATGTCTATTCGTAATAATTAAAAGTTAATTTACAAATTTTACTTAATTAGCCGACTGATAGCTGCGACTATCGCCCTATGCTAAAACCCCTGGCAGTATAAATTGCCTGCACAAGCCGCATACGTGTGGCTTTCGTGGCTTTTTTTAAACAAATCTGAAAGAATAAAAAAAAACTGTATATTGAGTCATTTTGTTAGAGTATAAGTTGGAACGAAATCGTTCATGGGTTTGTACTGCAGTCGCGCGAGGTCCGCGTGCTCGAATGCGCCGACGATATTGTCAAATTTTGTGATGATGATGATTGGGGTCTAATAGCGCAGGAGCGACTCTGGCCATATTGAGCCAAGCAAATTATTTAAAAGAGCCTCGCAGTTATTTCTAAATAAGTTATCTAGCTATATCAGATGCAAAAAGCCCATTTCACGAGGAAACTTAAAGCGCGAGCAAATGGTACCAGAGGTATATCGCCAAGCGAAAGATAGGGATCAAATGAAAGGTGGTTTTTGAAAGCTTACGGAAAATATCTTCGACGCTGATGATCAAGAAATTTATAATTTCACAGGGTGTGAAGGTCTGTTAGCATGTTCTTTCACTTTTCAAAAAGCTTTACATCTTCACCGCAGAGCAAGTGTACCTGAGCCAATCGGAAGTGTCCAGTTCTCAAGCGGCATAAAAGAACCTCTGAACGGCGGTTCTTAAGGGAGAAACTCTCGCATACTTCTAAGTTGGGCAGTAATAATACGAAGTTTGCTATCAATCTGTGTATCTAAATACAGCTGCCATAACTTAATAATTGACCTGATTAAAGCTGGCTTGAGGTTTTGGTGTGGCAGGCGAAAAGACGTTTCCCTGTAATTTTTGGCAGAAAGTGCTAGGTGGACTGCATTCTCGCTACCAGCAATGCCCCCGTGGCTGGGCACCAAGCTGAATTTTATAAGTTGTCCTAGGTGGAAAGCTTAGTTTGTTTGAACACGAATATTCTGCACAAGAATGTTCTTGCTTTCTGCTAAAGATGAAATAGCTAAGAGTACTTTTTGGCAATCAACAAACATAACTGCTTTGTTTATGTTATTTTCTAATATATATTGAACAGCCATACGGATACCATACAACTCAGCAGTAATAATAGTTGCCTAACTTCACTGAAAGCGAGAGAGTAAACTGCACAGCCTATGCATGTCAATGTTTGATAACAATACTTTATTTCCTCTCCAGGGAGCGGAGTTGCAAGGACAAAAAGCTGCATACAGCAACTTGACGAGGTCCCTGCCTCGATACAAACGGCAGAAAGAGTAGTGATGACATGTTATATAATCACTCATTTACAAAATAATGAAACAAGAAAAAGAAAACTACACACATACAATAAAAATTAAGCAGTGGTCAACCAAAAAACGTGCGGGTTAAAATGTGTTAGTCAGAGCTAGTGAAAGTCATAAACAGGGACATTATATCGGACTTAGAGACAACTTCAGGTATGACGTGATATTGAATCAATTCGTTCAGTAAGTGAGATAGATTGTGTCTTGTTGATTGATGTCCATATGATGTACGAGATGTCGTCACAAACCATGGTTCTGCATGTCGTGTATTATGACTTGTGAGATGCTTGTTTAGATTAAAAAATTCAATTATAAAGGTGTTGTTTGCGAGTAGGGCAGGTCTGTAAATTCATGTGAGTCTGAGTTTGTAAAGGAAAGTGTTGTGTCATGGCGCCGCAACGCGCCGCTATCATGCGCCCTGGAAAATTAAGATAAGCGCGACACTCGAGAGAATAAAGATTATTCCGTTCCATGGCACTTGGCTGTCTGCATGTCTCATGCTACATCATCTGGCGACGAGGATGGGGGCGAACAAATAGCCGCCCCCGTCAGTGAAGGGTCGACTGAGCTACAAAGCATCGGGGAAATGTCGAAATTTTGGGAATTCGACACCTTCGTGGAAGGCGGTGACGAGGACTTCAACTCGTATGTTGAGCGGTTCGAGCACTACTGGAAGGTGACCCAGATCAAGGACAACAACGTCAAGAAGTCCGCCTTTATCACCGCCATCGGTAGACACCCGTACAAAACGCTGAAGGACCTGCTGCAGCCTGCGACCCCGGAGGACAAGTCGTTCGAGGACCTGGTACAAGTCTTGAAAGAACACTACGCTCCAGGAAGCCAAGTAATAGCAGAAAGGTTCAAGTTTAACCGGCGGTACCAGCTGGAAACCGAGTCAGTTTCGACGTTTGCCGTGGAACTGCGACACTTGGCAGCCAAGTGCGCGTTCGGAAACTTCCTTGACGACGCTTTGCGCGAAAGGTTTGTCGCGGTTTTCAGGAATTTAGCGATTCAAGCAGCACTACTTAAGAAGAGAGAGCTGAACTTCGAGAACGCCTGCGAGCTTGCAAGAGCCACCGAACTCGCTGAAAAAGAGTCCAAGGTCTTTAGACCGTCGGAGAGTGCCGTCCCAGAAGAAATGAGCGTAAATTCAGTCAGCAAAAAGAGCCGGCCACAGCACAAGAATAAGGTGAGCGCACCTTCAAGTTTCTTTTCAAACGGCACCTGCTATAGGTGCGGAGAAAAGCACGATGCCAGCAGCTGCAAGTTTCGCAGAGGAAGATGTCACTGGTGCAAGAACGTTGGACACTTAGCCAAAGCATGCATGAAGTGGAAAGGGAAGCCCGTTAACGCGTTAGAGGCGGAGCGCGAGCATGACCACTTGCAACTCTTCCACATTCGAGAAAGCAAGCAGCTGCAGCAACCTTATCTGGTGGAAATCAAGGATCGCAGGGCGGCCGGTCAGCATGCACATAGATACCGGAGCAGTCGTATCTATTATTAACGAAGTCTACGCCCAACTTCCACGACAACGCGGGCTGGGGCAATGTACGCTAGAGCTAAAAACGTACGCCTGCACACCGCTAGAGACAAGGGGGCAGGCGACTGTCGTTGTAGAGTACGAAGGACAAAAAAAGTCTCTGCCAGTAATTGTCGTGCCAGGAACGCAACCGTTCCTTTTAGGTCGGAACTGGTTGCCGAACTGAAGTTGAACTGGAGCCAAGTGCTCAGTGTAGACGTTGAACAGAAAGTCAGTGGTCTACTAGAGAAGTACAAGGAGGTGTTCTCTTCAGAAGTAGGCTTGACAAACAAACCGCAAGCGCAAGTCGTCTTGAAAGACGGAGCCCGTCCTGTGTTCTGCAAGGCTCGTCCAGTCCCCTACGCCTTAAAGGACGCGGTCGAGTTAGAAATCGAGAATCTGAAGGAACGATGGATTCTGGAGCCGGTCCTGCAGAGCTACTGGGCCCCGCCCCTCGTTGTCGTCCTGAAGGCCGAGCGCAAGGTGAGACTGTGTGGGGATTATAAAATCACACTCAATTCATGCATAAAGACGGATCATTACCCGCTTCCACTTGTAGTAGACATCTTCTCGGTGCTTGTTGGGGGGAAAGTTTTCACAGTACTAGATTTGACAACAGCCTACCAACAATTTCAGGTACACGAAGACTCCCAGAAGTTGCCAACCATAAACACACAAATGGAGTTATTTAAGTGATTACGCATGCCATACGGAATCTCAAGTGCCCCGGCAATTTTTCAGTCTGTGATGGACGAGATGCTCAAGGGACTCGGTGGAGTAGCGTGCTACCTGGACGACGTCCTAATTGCGGGTGCTTCACTCGACGAATGCCTGAAGCGAGTGGAAGCTGTACTTGGAAGGTTCCAGAGCCATGGAGTCCGTCTGAAGCAAGAAAAATGTAAGTTTTTTCAAACTTCCGTCAAGTACTTGGGCCACATGATTGAGACCTCGGGTGTGCGGCCATGTGCGGAAAACGTTGAGGCTGTGAAAAATGCACCAGTTCCAAGAAACCAAACCGAATTGAAAGCGTTCCTCGGAATGCTTGCATTTTATTTGAAGTTCATTCCAAACATGTCTGCGAAGCTAAAACCGCTCTGCGAACGTCTACAAAGTAAACAGAACTGGCGGTGGCCAGAAGTCGAAGAAAATGCTGTCAAGAAAGCCAAAAGTGGCTTACACAAGACATCCTAACATTCTACGACCCGTCAAAGATCTAGGTCTAGCCGCAGACGCCTCTGCCTACGGATTGGGCGCTGTGTTATTTCACGTTGTGGATGGTTGTGAAAAGCCTATCGCATACGCATCGCGAACTCTCAGCAAGGCAGAGATGGGGTATGCACATTTGGAAAAAGAAGCTCTTGCGGTCGTCTTCGGCACTAAAACGCTTTCATAAATACATTTTCGGCCGCGAATCCACAATCTATTCAAATCATCTCCCGCTGAAGGGTTTGCTAGGGCATGGCAAGCCTATTCCGGCATCAGCTGCCGCACGTATGCGGCGTTGGATGCCTTTGCTCGCAGCGTATCGATACACGTGGCAGTATCGAAAGGGACGATCTGTCGCGAACGCAGACGCACTATCGCGTATTCCATTAAAGAACACGCATGACGTAAGCGACTACGTCCAGTTCTTCTCGGCAACGGATGAGCTACCCTTATCAGCCGATAAGATTCGTGTGGAAACGAGCAAAGGCAGAGTACTGTACAAGGTGCTGTTGTACACGCGAAATGAATGGCCCGCAAAAGTAAGCGGTGACGAGCTATTGCCATATTTTTCGAGACGGCATGAACTATTGCTTGAAAACGACTGCATCAATTGGGGGAATCGTGTGGTCGTGCCGAGTTCTCTGCAACATTCGGTGTTGCTACTCTTACATGAGGGGCACCCAGGCAGTACTCAGATGAAAATGCTGGCGCGAAGCCACGTCTGGTGGCCAAAGCAAACTGAGAACATTGAGCAGACTGTAAGGGAGTGTCCAGCTTGTCAATTGACTCAGAATGCTGCGCCGTGCCTTCCCATAACGTCTTGGGAGCGGCCGTCACGACGCTGGCTAAAGTATCCACCTGGATTTCGCGTACAGCCATCCTCATTGGTTTCTCGTGCCTGTTGATACGTACTCTAGATGGGTTGAGGTTGTCTGTATGACTTCCACAACTGCTCCAAAAACCGTCGAAAAGTTGCGCACCATTTTCTCAGCTTTTGGACTACCGGATGAAGTAATCACCGACAACGGGCCGCAGTTCGTGTCGACGGAGTTTAAGACGTTCTCTCAGCCAATGGAGAACGCCACAAGACTACGCCCCCCTACCACCCCGCGTCTAATGGCGCGGCCGAACGTCTAGTTCAGACTGTTAAGAGAAATCTACAAAAGCAACTGTAAGATGAAGAACAAGCCGGAGTTCGCAAAACCATCCAGCATCGTATCGATCAGTTTCTTTTTCACTACAGGAACACGCCATGTGCAGCAACGGGCAAGACGCCAGCGGAAGTCTTCCTGTCATGGTCGCCAAGAACACGACTCAGCCTACTGCATCCGGAGCTGAGCGATCTACTGGCACAGGAGGAGCGTCAGAATTGCAAAGCGACCTGGTTCTCGGTGGTGGGAGTTCAATGACGAGAACTGGGTCCGTGTCAAGGGAACACGTCCAGGTGATCCTGCATGGCTAGTGGGCATCGTCTTGAGACGAATCAGCGCGCTGACTTACGTTGTAAGCGTGAACAACCAAGAGCGTTTCGTCCACGCTGACCACCTAGTACAGGCGACGTTTCCCTTCCCTGAGCAAACTCTTGTTTGTCGTCCTGTACCTTTTCCTCGAAACCCTCCAGCCCAACCTCAGCTAGACTCAACTCCACCGGCTCCAGAACGCAACATTCTGGAGCCCTCTTCGACAGGCTTGGAAGACCAAG
This sequence comes from Ixodes persulcatus, assembly GCA_013358835.2. Lineage (NCBI taxonomy): Eukaryota > Metazoa > Arthropoda > Arachnida > Ixodida > Ixodidae > Ixodes > Ixodes persulcatus. The sequence goes on from JABSTQ010006885.1 coordinate 24,023, forward strand.
AGAGACGAGAGCCAACGGCGCCGCCCGCAGAAGTTCCCGACAGCGGCCTGCCGGAAGCTACCCCGGCTGGTGCTCAAGACCTCAGCGAGCCATGCACGAACACGGCGTCACCTGAACCAGTACCGCTTCGTCGAAGCACGAGAACGTCGCGACAGCCGGAGTGCTGGGGTTACAATTAAAAGAAGGGGGAAGGTGTGTTGTGTTATGGCGCCGCAACGCGCCGCTATCGTGCGCCCTGGAAAATCTAGATAAGCGCGAAACTCGATAGAATAAAGATTATTCCGTTCCCTGGCACTTGGCTGTCTGCATGTCTCATGCTACATCAGAAAGATACATTTCGAATTTTTAACTGATGAAAATAATTAGAAGTGCTCTCATTTCATGCGAGATATGCTATTATTCTAATTGATTTTTTTCTGTTAGTTAAGGTTAACTATGTTACGTTTCGTAGTTGTACTCCATATGAGATGACAATAAGTTAGATGAGGAACAAAAGAACATTGAATAACATTTTTTTTTAATATTGCATGGTAGGCTGTATCTATATTTATTCATCAGCCCATTTATTCTATTTATCTTTGTACGGGTGTGATTTATATGATTGTCCCATGTGAGGTGCTTGATAAAATAAACGACCAGGGATTTTATTTCACTTACAACTTCTATTTTCTGGTTGCCTAGATGAAGATATGTTGGGCTACAAATTAATTTATTTCTGGATCTAAAGAAAATTGCTTAGTTGTATTAGGGTTTATTTGCAGAAAATTTGCGTCCATGTATCTTTGCAAATTTTTAAAAGAGCTATGTGCTTCTGAAAACATATCAGTCGGGTAAGTACCAGTATTAAGAAAAGTCATATCATCGGCATAGTCTATTATTTTTATTTATTTATTTATTTACAGAAAAAAACCTGCAGCACCAAAAACTTCGGCATTATAGCAGGTACAGCCCATGGATTAATACGCTCAATAAAATAAAAACAGAACACTTGAATATACAACCTAGGCTGTCAATAAAGAAAATACATAAACTTTGGACATAAACAACATTAAAAATCAAGACCATTTCCTGAGATAAATGGTCCCACGTCGTCACGAATATAAAAAGGCTCTGGTAACAGGTTCCACGTAGCGATTGTGCGTGGAAAAAATGAACACCTCCTATAATCTGTTCTACAAGAAATTTCCCTTATTTTTCTGGTACGATCCACACGATTTGAAATGTAGTTAGGTAATTTTATGTAGTTGCTTTTATCAATACCAGTCATATCATTAAAAATTGCGAGCAATAACCTTAATCGAAAATCTTTGCGCCTCGACAATAAAGTTTCCCAACCAAGTACATTTTTAGTCTGTGTTGCGCTATTGTTTCTACTATAATTTCCTGTTACAAATCTCGCCGCAAGGTTTTGAAGTTTTTCTAACTTATCTGCAAGGTACTTCTGATGCGGATTCCACAAAACACACGCGTATTTCAGTGTAGGTCTTACCAAACAGCAATAGGCCGTCTCTTTTAGCTTCTGTGGAGCACCGCGTAAATTTCGAGTAAGAAAATTTAAAGTGCGGCTGGCTTTCTTAGCAGTTTCAGTGACATGAACATTAAAAGAAAGGGTACTTGACAAAGTAATCCCCAAATATTTAATTTCAGTGTTATTACTTAATCTATGATCATAAATAAAATAGCATGATGGGACAGGGTTACGTTTCCTCCCAAAAGTGACTTGCACACACTTTTCCACATTTAAGCCCAACTCCCAAATCCTCCACCAATCCGATATTTTATCTAGGTCCGACTGCAAAAAAGCTTAATCACCAACACTGTCTACCCTTCTGTACAAAACACAATCGCCCGCAAACAGCCTTATGGGCGAGTTAATGGTCGATGACGTGTCATTAAAAAAATACGAGAAATAAAAGTGGTCCCAGCACTGAACCCTGCGGCACGCCAGAAGTCACATCAACAAGATCTGAGCTTGCACCGTTTATCACGACACATTGCTTTCTCTCAGAAAGGTAATTTTCAATCCAACGGTATATGTTTTCATCGAGGCTAAGGGAGCTCAGTTTGTGTAGAAGCAAAGGGTGAGACACTTTACCGAAAGCCTCGCGTAAGTCGAGAAAGATGGCGTGCGTTTCTTGTCCCAAAAGCCATTGAAACCAAGTCATGATAAAGTTCTACGAGCTGTGTGGTGCATGAGAGGCCCTTTCTAAAACCATGTTGAGTAGAATAGAAATATCCATTTGTATTGAAATGCCTCGCAACATTACTATAAACAATATGCTCTTAAATCTTGCAACATATGCAGCTCGGTGATATGGGGCGATAATTCTCTACATTGTGTTTTGATTCGTGCTTATGGATTGGCGTAACACACGTCATCTTCCATTGACCTGGGAGTACACTTTGTCCTAGCGATTTACAAAAAAATAATCCCTAAGTAGCGAGACACAACAAATGAGCATAAGTTTAAAACGCTCGGTGACAAACCATCGGAACCTACAGCCTTTTTAATATCAAGCTCATCTAAGCACTTCTTTATCCCTTCTACACTGATGACGACCGGAGGCATTTGATTCACAATTTGTTCATTGAGAGGGGGGTAAGGATGAGCTCTGACGCTGGAGGCAAAAATAGACTGGAAGTATGTATTAAGAGAGCTTGATTTTTTGTAACTTTCTTCAATTACTTCCTCAAGGTATAATATATTTGAAATTCCCATGTTCTCCTTACGCGTCTTTTTGAGGTATTTCCAATATTCCTTGCTACTAAGTCGCATGTCATCTTTAAGTTTATCGAAATACTAACGTTTTGCAGTGGCAATAGCTTCCTTATTGGTTACATTCAGTTTCTCTAGCTCTGCGGCTGCCGATATGCATAGGTGTAATTTATAATTTTTATACCCACGTCTGCGCTTTTGTATCCCCTATTTTACGGCAGCTGTCATCCAGGGCTCATCATTCATTGCTTTTGCACGTATTATTTTAACGGGAACGTATTTTCCTATTTATTCTAACAAACGAGTTTTGAAAAATTCCCATGTAGTGTCTACACTGTTTTCTAGAGTGCAAAGGTCGAAATCTTCGAAAGATTCAGTCAGCCCTTTCTCTATAGCTTCAAAATTACCTTTATCGTAGATAAAGACTTTTCTGTCATTATCCTGGCCACGGAAAAGCTGAGGGAACGTCAAGCTGGCAGTGACTATCTTGTGGTTGCTAATTCCTGGTAGGACGGCTACATCATGAACTATTTCACTATTACATAACAGTAGGTCCAGTATATTTTTGCCTCCAGTTCGGAGCTGGACAAATTACTCGAAATCATAAGTTGTCAAAATATCATCAAATTCAGCATAAACAGCCCCACTTGGCACAGTGGTGTCATCACCATGCCAATTTAGCTCTGGGAGATTAAAATCTCCAGCAAGCAATATCTGCTCATCAGGCAAGACAGAAACAACATCGTTCAAAGCCTGAAGGGTCACGACATCGGTTCCAGGGTGACGGTTGAAAACACCAATAGCCATATCTCCTTCATTAGGGGTTTGTATCCGGCACCATATTGTTTCAATCTGTTCTGTTCCCACATCAATCATCACGTTGTTTAGAGACTTGCTAACTAAGAGGAACACCCCACCCCCGTGTTCATTTCTGTCCCTTCTGTACACGTCAAATTCCGGGGGGAAACGTTCAGCATTGAGTAGTGTTTCATCGAAGCATGATTCGGTACCAAAAACAAGGTCAGGATGAAATACTTGAATTAATCCGTTTAACTCTTCAATCTTATTTTTTACGCTGCGACAGTTCACTAACAAAGCAGTATGTGCCTTTTCAGGAAAAACCCTTTCAGAAACAACACTTCGTTTACCATTGCATTTTTCTTTATCACGACCTCGCTTTTTATCGCTAGTTACCAGTTGGCTATCAGGGAAAATAGATGACGTCAGAGTGTTTTCACACTGTAACGCAGACGCAGTTTTGGAGCGTCTACGTGACATTGTGAAAACACTCTGATGTCATTATGTTAAAAACGTCATTAATGTAAAGTATGAAGAGAAGCGGGCCTAATATGCAGCCCTGGGGCACACCCGTTGTAATAGTATCAAGTGGAAAAAAAAGAAGAGTTTATGCAAACGAATTGAGAGCGATGGTGCAAATAAGATTGGATTAATAATGCTGCGCTTCCTCTAATACCAAAAGCGTGAAGTTTAAGGTTTAATATATTATGGTTTATGTGGTCAAACGCCTTAGTGGGGTCAATAAATATACCAAGTACGAGTTGTTTTGTCTCAAAAGCTTCAACAATTAGTTATTTTTCTGTTAACAGTGCGGTCTCTGTTGATCTGTGTTTACGAAAACCAAATTGTGAGTTAGATAGAATATTCTGTTTGTTAAGAAAGTTAATTAGTCTTGAATGGATTATTTTCTCAAGACCCTTAGACAGTACTGGTAAAATTGATATTGGTCTATAAATCGTGAGGTTGTTTTTGTGACCATCTTTGTGCAGCACCGTTACTTTTGCCTTTTGCATTTCTTTTGGAAAAACACTGGTCGTTAAAACGAGGTTAAAATTGTACGTGAGAGGAGGAGAAATTATATCAATGACATATTTGATGGGTTTCGTTTGCAATGCATTTATATCCTGGGATCGGCTATTTTGAAGATTTAGGAACGTGCTAATTACTTCACTTGTTGTTGTTGAAAACATCTTTTATTTTTTAAAAGAAGGGGAGAGGGTAATAGGAAGAAATAGGTGATCTTGATCGAGGAATCATTTCTGGCTGGGTGCCCCTAGTCCGGGGCTCCAATCGCGGCTTGCACCACAGTCGCTCTCCGTACTAACCAGTGTTGGCTTCCCGGATCGCTCCAGCGGAGGGCCGCGTCCCAGCTGTCCCTCGTCGGGTTCGGAATCGGATCCAAACCTTTAATGTGCTTGCACACCCACATCAAGTGGTACAGGTCCCCCCATTTCCACCCGCAAAAGGAGCAAGTTGGTGAAGGATGGAGTTGGGGGTACCATTGATGGAGCTTCATTGGCGTTTTCATGGTTCCTGTCTGCAGTCTTCTATAGAGGTGCTCCTCCTCCTTGGTGAACTTCGAAGGTGGCGCTGGAAGAGTCATCCTGGCTTCCCTGATTGTCTTCAAGTATTCGTTGTACTTCATATTGGGGTCAGGGGTGTGTGGTTGAGGTGCGGACGAGTCCCGGTTCGAATGAAAGGCTCGGGCTGCGGCGTTTGCCGCCTCGTTTCCCTCGACACCCGCGTGACCTGGTGCCCAGACGATCTTCATGCTCGTAAACTGCGCTTTGGATACTTCACTTAGTGTAGTAGGAAAGAAATAACATACATTCATTAAGAACGTATGGCGATGTTACCGACAGATCTATGGTATAATTTGCTGGTTGTACCAAATTTACGAAGTAATTATTAAAAGTGGTAGAAGCTGCAAGTCAGACAACCTGCTTCCATCAAGTTCAACACCGTAACGAGAACGTTCTTAAGCTGGTTTTAAAAAAAAAATTTATGCCTTTCCATAAAATATTTCTCTTTTGTCTTATGGCGTCATTGAACAAAAATATTTTATATTAATTCGATTTAGCATGCTTCAGTTTGGAATTTGGTTTGTTACGGAAAGCTTTATAAGCACATAGTTGACTTGGAGCCCTGTTTTAATAATTGTTTTTAAAAAGCTTATTTGTTATGTTTATTTTACGAACTAGTTCAGGTGCGACTCATGAATTTTTAGCCTTTTTGCTTTTCCTTATTTGTTTATACGGGAAGAATTTTCATAAATACTTGTTAAAGAAGACAAGAAAATGTTATAAGCTTCATCTGCTGTTTCCTTTATGTATAGTAAGCTCCAGTTTGTATTACCCATGGCATTACGAAACATTTCTAATCTTTGAGCATTCATTTGTTGAGCAAATATTGATTCCTGTAATGGTATTGATGTCTTATTACGAGATTTTCTAATGAACGAAAAAATGGGGAAATGGTCGCTGACATCACTTAGTATTACGCCAGAGTACCCATATTTATTATCATTATTTGTTACGAAGAGGTCAATGAGAGTAGACGAGGGATTTGTGACACGTGTTGGACATTCGATTAAATTGTTACAACCATTTGATTCAAGAATAGAGAATGGTGGGCACAAAAACTTTGCAAGGATCACGTCGGTCGATATGCCAATGTTATTTACCATTCAGGTGCTGCTCTTGTTGAGCCAGTGCTCTTCGTCGGCGGCAAAAGCAAGCCAAACGAAGATAGGATTCAGCGGAGGACCCGTATCAGCACCGGTCATCGTCAGCGGAACATCGCCAAGGCATGATGTGGCACCGACGGCATTGTGGGACGACAGCCCTGCTGTTATAAAACTGTTCCAGACGCGACAAGCTTCAGAGGGCACGGCAACTTTGCAAGGATCACGTCGGTTGATATGCCAATGTTATTTACCATTCAGGTTAGTACTGAAACATACTCAACTTGTAAAAGTGATAATCGGTACCTCATTGTCCTGCCGTGCCCCAAAGTGTTTTACGGTTGTGTCTTGCATAGCTGTGAAATGATGGTGCTCCTCCTATTGGGTGATGTCGAGCTGAACCCGGGCCCCGAAACAAGGACTGAAAATATGATGGCCGAAACGCTAGAAACCCAAAAAAAGATTAAGCGTTGACATTAAAGAAATCAAAGAGAACCAAACTAGCTTCCATAAAAGAATGAACGAACTCACAAGGAACATTAAACAACTTGAAACTTCTGCCAAGAACAGTGACGCCAAAGTCAGTGGCCTTGAAAATACCGTCAAATGTTGAATGCGACCATTCAAACCCAACAGGAGAAACTTGTCGACCTAGAGTATCGTTGTCGAAGAAACAACTTGGTAATCTTTGGTATCGCTGAGAACCAAGACGAAAAAAACGAAGATTTAAAATCGAAAGTAGTCACAGATATTTTCCAAAACCGCCTTGAAGTTACAGTAAAGTAGATCGTACGAAAGCACAGAATATGGCGGAATCACCCCAACAAAATTCGACCAGTAATCATGAACTTTGCAGACTTCAATGAAAAAATAGAAATCTTTCGCAACTGCAAAAAATTGGAAGGCTCAAGAATATCTATTTCAGACGACTTTTCACGGACCACGATAACCAGACGAAAGATGCTCTGGGAAAGTGCGAGAGCAGAGAGGGATGACGGCGCGCGGGTAAAACTCGTTGGTGATAAGATTAAGATAAGCGATGATTTCTACTCGTGGCATGACGAGGATAACTGCCGCGTCAAACTTAATAGGAATAGATCCGATAATAATAAAGGGTGACTCGCTAAAAAAAAAAAACGCGGAATTACGAGTCCTAAACCTAAACGCGCGCAGCTTAGCTAATAAAGTGTTTGAACTCGAGCAGGTACTAATGCTTTATACCCCCATGTTGTCGTAGTAACAGAAACGTGGTTACACCCAGAAATAAGTGAAAGAGAGTTACTGCCACCAGGGTATAAGATGGTAGGAAAAGATAGGAAAACGAGAGGAGGAGGCGTTGCATTGGTTCTTAAAAATAATATCGACTATGTAGTAATGAAAGACATTCAGGATGTTGAATGTATATGGTGTAAAATTAACTTTTATAATACACACTACGTCGTCTGTGCATTTTATAGGCTTCCGGATGCTCCTAATTCAGTCTTGGAAGCACTACACGATTACCTTAGTACTAACATTAGACTCGGAACCAGACTGATTATTGCTGGGGATTTTAACTTGCCTGGAATTAATTGGGATGAGCTTAATGCAGGACATGTTGATGTTATTAATAGCGAACTTCTTCTCGATATTGCATTTGACAATTGTCTGACGCAAGTTGTTACGGATTTCACTCGTGAAGTTGGAAACAGCTGCTCGTTGTTAGATTTAATATTTGTAGGTAGTCAGATACTCGAGTATGAAGTGTCTGTTAACGAGGGTATCTCTGATCATAAATTAGTATTTTTATGTTTCAAAACTGCTACCATTTGCACACAAACATTGTGTTCTATCCAAGTGCCTAATTTTTCTAAAGCGAACGACGAAAGTGTGCTGGATTACCTCGATCTGTCATTTTCTCGGTTTTCAACTTTCGATGGTACAAGTGACGTGGGTTTTTATGGGCTGAATTTAAATGCATTGTTGCCTATTGCTTAGAATAATTTATACCCAAACAGAAGAAATCAATAAAAAAATCTAATCCGTGGGTAACTCGAGAGATCGTACAACTTAAGCGCAAGATAAAACGCAAACGTCGTAAAATAAAGGAAAACGAGGAAGGGTTCCAAGAGCTTTCATGTCTTTTAAAGCAAAAGCTGAGTTCAGCGAAGGGACGGTATTTTTCTGAAAAACTACCTAATTTTATGAGAAATTCACTTGACAAATTTTGGCGTCACTTAAAACCTCGAAAAGAACGGTTAGAATATATCATTGAAAACAATGAAATTGTGACCGATCCAAAAGATATCGCCGATAGGTTTAATACCTTTTTCCATAGTGTGTTTGTTGATACAGACGGTGCTATAGAGGCCTTGAGCTTCAGTGCAACACGTAGTGCTATGTGGGATATAATAATTACTGAAGAGGGAGTCTTTTCATTACTATTAAACCTAGACGTAAAGAAGTCAACTGGGCCAGACAAAAAACCAAACGAGTTTTTAAAAAGATATACAGAATGGTTTTATACATTTCTTACCATTATTTTTCAAACATCCCTGAAACAACACCGTGTACCCCCCGATTGGCGCAGTGCGAGGGTCGTACCAATTCTTAAAAAAAGGAAGTAAGCATAATATTGAAAACTACCGCCCCGTATCTCTGACGTGCAGAGTATGCAAATTATTTGAGCATATTATTTCTAAACCATTATATAAGTATTCTGAATCGTCCAACTTTTTTCATTCTAACCAACATGGATTTCGCCAGCAACTATTGACGGTCACGCAACTCATAGAAACCCTTGACGATTTTGCCACTTCTTCTAATGAGCGAGGACGGATTGATGCGATATGCCTTGACCTTTCTAAGGCGTTTGATAGAGTACCACACACTGAACTACTTCATAAACTTCCTTTGCATGGTGTAAATCATGGCGTGATATTGTGGATCAGGGCGTATTTATCTAATCGGGTGCAGCATGTAGAGGTTAACGGTGACTGTTCAATAGTATCTGAAGTGCCCTCGGGCGTCCCCCCGGGGTCAGTACGCGGGCCAGTATTATTTTTAATTTACATTAATGATATCGCGGCAGAAATAAGCCAAGGGGTTACTGTGCGGCTATTTGCGGATGATTGTCTGTTATATTCAAGAATCAGGAAGGAAGACGACCAGCGCAAATTGAGTGCATCCGTTAGGTCTATCCAAAATTGGTGCTCAGAATGGAAGATGAAAATTAATACACAAAAAACAGTGTTTGCACGAATAACTAACAGAACTAAGAATGTTCTTTCTTTTACTTACGAGCTTGACGGGAGTCCTTTGGTTGAAGTTGATAGTTTTAAATACTTGGGTGTGACACTTTCAAAAGACTTAAGTTGGAGTAAGCACATAAATGAAATATGTCACAAAGCAATGAAAAAGCTTTGGTTTTTAAGACGAAACCTGAACAGTGCTCCGCCTCAAGTGAAGTTAATGGCCTACACAACGTATATTAGGTTTACCTTGGAGTACGCTGCATCGGTGTGGGACCCCTTTAGAAAAAATCAAATTGGCGAACTCGAAAAAGTTCAGAGGAAGGCGGTGCGATTTATTCTATCCAAATACAAGCGACTTGATTCTGTCACAGATATGCTGAACAGCCTCAATCTCCCCTTACTTTCGGTCCGTCGAAAAATTGCTCGACTAAAGTTTTTCTTTATGTTTTCTCGTCACCTGTATAATAATAACCCGGATTCTAGATTAACACATCGCGCATCGAGAGAACTTAGATACGTTAGTACTAATCAGTTTGAAGTGCCGAAATGTAACATTGACGCTTATAAGTCTTCTTTTTTCCCTAGAACTGTAAAAGATTGGAATGGTCTCCCACAAAATATTTTGTCATTCGACTGTTTAGATGAATTCGAGAGCGCCCTTCTGAATGTGTGTGATTCGGACTGATAAATAGTAGTTCTATTATTTTTGCTAAGTAGTAGATTGCATGTGCTGAGAATTCATTTTGGTCAGTGCTAGATAATATGTTGAATGTGTGTGCTATTTCAGCTCCCTTATTTTAAGCAGATGTCGCTGAATGCGTACTTTGTTGTAGTCCTCATGTTCTATGTTTGAGTGTTCTTCTATATACCCCACTTCTGTTAAAGCCCCGTACTTGGGGTGAACAGTATTCACAAATAAAAATAATAAAAAAATTCAGTTTGCGAGGCTGCTACAGTGGATACGTCTTTGTCGGAGTTGAAATGCTCAACGGTACGAATTCAAAGGACGACTGTCTTCGAAGCACCTCCTCGGTCTAGTGTTTATTTCCTCTTCTTCTGTCGCCCTTTTGGGCTGGCGCGTGGCCTCCTGTGCAGGCCGGGCTTGCTGTTCGGCTCGCCTCAGCCTATGTCGCCACAGAGGTCCCCCCCCCTAGTGTCCTGGTGGTAGAGGCTGAAGCAGGATACGGATTTGATAGGGAGAGGAAGGAGAAAAAAAATTGTATAAATGTCTGTCGCGGCGGAGGCTCACCTATCTTCGATAGCAGCGGTCTTGGAGTGAGGTGTAGGCAGAAATCGTCTTGGTCTCGCAGATAATTCTTGTATCAGAATCATACATTGAACCTTAAATGTGTGTCTAAAGATCCGTGCTTGCGGGGAAACTCTGAGTGCCACGAAGTTGGGGCCCACGTTACCTTCTTAGGTTGGATGTGGTATGTTTCAGGTGACTCAGTTCCTGAAAACAATGTGGTTGATTATAGAGAGGGCGGAGGTGTGTCGTTAGAAGCAGGTTTGATCCTATCGACTGTGACGACTTGCTGACGGCCGTTGACGTCCAATATCATTGTTTTCATAGAGCGTTGGAGAATCTTGAAGGGTCCATCGTACGCCGGAGTAAGGCTCTTTTTGATGAGTTCACTGCGTACGAAAACATGTGTGCACGACCCTAGATCTTGAGACCTGAAGAGCTTTCGGTGAGACGAGTGTCGAGGGGAAGTTGGATGAATATGTCGAAAGAACTCGCGCAATCTATTCACGTAGGTTGACGGAGATGATGCGTTCTCATCCTGTGGGGTGAAAAACTCCCCGGGGAGCCTAGGTGTGGCACCGCATACTAGCTCGGATGATGTGAACCCGAGATCAGGCTTGAAGGCACATCTTATGCTCAGGAAAACTAGGGGGAGATGTTGAAGCCAATGAGTGCGGTTATTTTGAGCAACGAGCGCAGCCTTGAGTTGACGGCGTAACCGCTCCACCATCCCGTTGGCGGAAGGGTGGTATGCTCTGCTCAGGATGTGGCGCACACCAAGGAGTTGCGTCAGTGCCGTGAATAATGCACACTCGAATTATCGTCCCCTGTCAGTTGAGATGGTGGAGTGGCACCCGTAACGAGAAATCGAGTGCATTACAAAGTCGTCGGCAACGGTTTCGGTTCTGATGTCTGGGAGTGGTATCGCCTCCGGCCATGTATACCTATCTACGCAGGCGAGCAGGTATCTGAAACCTTGGCATGGAGGCAAAGGTCCAACCAGGTCGAGATGTATGTGGTCAAACCTTGTTTTAGGGAGCCGGAAATGAACTAGGGGTGTTACTGTATGTCTGGTGATCTTAACACACTCTCACTGCAGACAATTCTTGGTCCACCGACGTACGTCAGCATTTATGCTGGGCCATACATAGCGGGATGTGACCATCCGCTGTGTGGAGCGAATTCCCGGATCACTAGCATTGTGTAGGGCCTCAAATACTCTTCTCCGGAATGGCAAGGTGCGTAAGGGCGTGGTGTGTTGGTTGATAGATCGCAAGTGATAGTTGATGAGGCAAGTGGTAATGGAATATCTCTACGTTGCAGTGAGGATTCTTTTTGTCGCTCTGCAACTAGATCAGGATCACTGTTTTGTGCTTGGGTCATTGCTTGAAAATCCACTGTGACAGGTTGAATGGAGAGGGTCTCCAATCTCGAGAGAGCGTCCGAAGTGATATTTTCTGATCCTTGCACGTGTCGGATGTCAACAGTGAATTCAGAGATAAATCCTAGCAGTCTTATCTCGCAAGTGGAGTGGTTTGTGTGATTTCCTCTGAATGCGAAGGTGAGAGGCTCAGGGTCTGTTAGTATGTAAAACGTAGTGCCTTCCAGATTGTGACGGAAATGTTTTACACTCAGGAAGATGGCGAGCAATTCGCGTCCAAAGGTTCTATACCTTGACTCAGCTGGTGTTAACGTCTGGGGAAAAAACCCAAGCGGGCGCCATTCTCCCTCAGTTTATTGTTGTAGGACAGCACCAACTGCAATATTTGAGGCATCTGTCGGTAGTCGTATAGGAGCGTCAGTTTCCGGGTGAACTAGGAGAATAGCGTCAACCAGGGCTTTCTTCGCGCTCGAGAAAGCAGACGCTGCTTCCGCTGACCACTCGAGGGTTATATTGGGACCTTTTCTTGTTCTGAGGAGGTCTGTACGAGCTCAGTCAGGAATGAAGCGTCGGTGAAAATTGAGAAGGCCAAGGAACTCGCGGAGCTTGCGCAGTGATGTAGTTTGCGGGAAATTACGCACCCCTTGAACCTTGTCCTCCAATGATGGGACACCGGCGGCCGTTACATGATGGCCAAGAAAGTCGACTGCGAAGGCTCCGAATACGCACTTGCCTGGATTGATGATTAAGCCGAACGACTGAAGGCGGTCGAAAAGGAGTTTGAGATTTTCGGGTTCGTCCATGGAAGTGCTCGCGACGAGGAGATCGTCAAGGTAGGCGGAAACGAAGTCGAGGCCTCTTGTCACTTTATTAATGAAGAGTTGAAATGTTTTGCGCTCTATTGCGCAACCCAAATGGCATTCGTACATATTCGAAAAGCCCAAAAGGAGTGGTGATGGCCATCTTCGGAATGTCAGAGGGTTCAACTGGTATCTGATGATAAGCCTTGACCAAATCTATCTTGCTGTTAAATACACTTACCAGCAAGATTTGCTGTGAAATGTTTTATATGTGGAAGAGGGTACCGGTCGGGCACGGTTTGGCCATTAAGTACGCGATATTTCCCACAGGGGCGCCAATCGCCAGCGGTTGCTTTTGGGACGAGATGGAGGGGGGGGGGGCGACCAATTGCTTGCAGACGGGCGAATTATGCCAAGCTGCAGCATATGATCGAACTCCCGTCGGGCCACGGTCAGGCGTTCTCTCGTGAGACGACGTTGTCTTGCAAATGCTGGAGGTCCATTGGTCACATTACGGTGTGTGACATCGTGCTTGACCGGTTGGTGTAAGTTTGTAGGTTTTGTTATGTCCGGATATTTACTCAGGAGCTCCTCAAACTTGGATGCGGGGGGCACTGGGCGAACTTCGGAAAAAACGTAGTGGGAGGTGATGCCATGAATGGACAATCGGGTCGTATTATCAACAAGGCGGCGAGAATGCATATCAACACTTAGGCTGAAGTGAATCAGGAAGTCCGCCCCCAGAATCGCAATGCTGAAATCCACAACAATAAAAATCCATCGGAACGTGCGGCGTAGGCCCAAGTAGATGGTCAGCGAGCGTTGGCCATACGTAGCCATGCATGAACAGTTTACGGCTCGAAGAGGAGAGGTCTGGGACACCCGGAGTTTTTCGGAAGGTGATACTGGCAGAACGCTGACTTCTGTGCCGGTGTCAACAAGAAAGCGTTGTCGCGTGACGCGATTCAATACATAAAAAAGGCGGCTTTCTTGTAACCCGGAATCACCTGCCGCTGCCAGTGCCCGGTTTTCTAGTTTACCTGCCACGTGCAAGGCTGAGAACACTTGCGCGCTTCTTGACGAACGTCTGATGATACCAGGAGAAACTGGCGTTCGAGGAAACAGAGTCTGAAGAAGAGCGGCATGATTTTACCCGGGGACTGGAAATGCGCCTTGGTCGGCAAGACAGCTGCAGATCTCGAATGGCTTGTTCCAAACGGCTGAGTCGAGTCTCCAGGTTGTTTTCTGTGGATCGAGACGGAGGGCTTGCCACTCGGAGTGAGGGTCTGGACCAGGGTGCAAGATAGACAGGTGGCGAAACGAGAACCAAATGAGCGACCAGATTGTGTCCCCCTCGGTTCTCTCTTTTTCTGTGGCGCCATCTATGTGGAGCACCGCGAACTCTCACTCCGGGAGGGCGACCGGTGGCGACCGGCTAAACTGACGGAGATGGTTTCTCGTGGATTTTCAATGGAGGAGCGTCCTGCTCTCAGTTTATTTTGCGCCCTCTTCCATAGAATTCCATGCAAATCCGATTCCAATTTTTTTCCTCTCGCCGTTGCGCCATCTGTCGCAAATCAGGGGTACCCGCAAGCAGACGAGTACACAATCCGGTCACGGCGCTGCGGTAGGCTTCTATGGGCCGTTTCCCCACCTGTCTATCTTACACCCTGGTCTGGACGTAAAAGAATTTGAGGGAGCGGAGTAAATTCTCACCCAATCTGCCAAGTTCGCCAATATATCCAGGGGCATGTCCTCGGCCGCTGCCAGAATGGGTACATGCTGTTTGGCAAGCGCTGCAAAAATAGCTCACGAAGGAGCGATGTATTGGCGTCGGCTGTCACGTCACCCATAAGTTGCAGCATCCGGCGCAATAGCTGAGAGGGACGTTGATCGTCGAGCTCCTAGATGTTGAGCACGTGTTGAAGTCTGCTGCGCTCTGACGGGGTTTCCCGGGCTAGAATGGCTGCCTTAAGAAGGTCGTATTGGTTCGATGTGGCCGGAGCTGCGTGGATGTCTTCTAGCTCGTCGGCAAGTTCTGCTGGCAGCGACGAGACTGCATGGAGGTACTTCGTTGTTTGTGAGGTGATTTGATGGACCTGAAATTGTGCCTCCACCTGCGCAAACCAAACCGTAGCGTTCTTTGCCCAAAATGTAGGCAGCTTGACTTGCAATGCCGCCAAAGATCCCGATGGAATTGCTTCCGCCGCAGGCGATTCACCGTCAGCCAATTCCAGCTGTGAAGAGGGTGAATAATCGTGAAGGAGTCGTTCGTCTGGGTCACCAATTTGTTGGAGTTGAAATGTTCAACGGGACGAATTCAAAGGACGACTGTCCTTGAAGCACCTCCTCGGTCTAGTGTTTATTTCCGCTTCTTCGGTCGCCCTTTTGGGCTGGCGCGTGGCCTCCTATGCAGGCCTGGCTTGCTGTTTGGCTCGCCGCAGCGTATGTCGCCACATCTATATTGAAGTCTCCACTCATAAACAATGTATATTTGTTGCAACATAAAAAAATCAAGAAATCGCTCCAGAAACGAAACACAGAAAAATGGCGAAATTTTGTTTAGGATGCCGATATACAACACACAATATGTTACAATCTTTACATAAAGTTAATACTTCGTAGTCCTCGGTTGACGTAGTTAATTCAGTTAAAAGTTCGCTTTTTAGAGATGATACTGTTTGTATGGCTACTCCACCGCTCTTCTATGTCATCGATTTAGCACAAAGCTGTTATAATTATGAATAAGAAAGTGACACGAGTTATTGTTATACCAAGTTTCAGTAAACAATATAACATCAAATTGTATGCCTGTATTATCTAGCAGCATTTCGACGTCGTTTGTTTTATTACTCATTGAACGGACGTTTAAGTGAAAAAATGTTAAGTCGTTTGCATCTACTTACTTTCCAAGGTCAGCGGGATCTAAAAAAATTGCGACTCCCATTTTTCAATGGTACAATTTTTTTTTGTATGCAATTTAAACAATTTCGGAGACGTCGTCACAAGTCATGACCTTTAAGGTCGGAGTGCCAAATGCCTTCCGTGCAAAGATCTGGTCGTTTCTAACCCAGACAAACTTCCAATTCGCCTCCCTTTTTTTGCTGGTAGTTTGACCAAGGAACCTTTTCAGCTGAGGACAGAGGTGCTCATTGATGTAAATGGGCTTGTATGAAGTTAATCGGATTCTTGTTCCAGTAAGCCTGTGGCGTCTTGCTTCCTCTAGTACATCTTTTCGTTTGGCTCTATGAACGAACTGCACGACAATGTTTTTGTCGGTAGTGCTGTGTGCGATGGGTACTCGATGGCATATCTCGATGTCTTCTTTTGTAATTGGTACGCCGATTGGGGCACCTATTTGTTCCAGTAGCATGAACAGATTCTCATTTGGCGCTGTAGTTACCCCTTTTATTTCAATGTTTGCCTTTCCAGAATACTGCTCTGAACTCGGTATACGTGTCTCGCTTTAATTCATATGGACAGCAAGTTCGTCACACATCGCCTGAAGCGATGCATTGTCCTTTTTCAGTTCCTTGTTCTCATCGTGCACGAATTTGACCTGGGTTTTCATTACCTCATACTTCAGATTAATCAACTTTAAGCTCGCCGTAACGTCCCGCAGATCCTTTCGAATTTTTCTATCAAGAGTATCCCCGAAAACCTTCAGCTCTGCTTTGAACTCATTCTTTATATCCTCAAATGCAGCCAACAATTATTCGCTCAGTACCATTTTCAAAAATGGGCAAAAATAAAACTGCTCAAAAACAGAAAACAAAAATACAAACAGCAGCACTACAGTGGCAGCAGCAGCAGTGATCAGGTAAAAATGAAATTTCAATAGAAATAACACCAACCTGCGGTATCAAAAAGCGTTGTTTAGGCGTCGATTCGTTCGTCACCACTGCTGCTGCCGAAATGTAGAGACCTCGGTGAAAATCCCGTGTTAAATAGCCAGTGGCCGATGACGTAGTAACCACGTGATGATCTTGAGGACGGTGGTGGGATGACGATGCTTTCGAAGACAGTCACGCACAGGTCCCTGACTTGCGCGTTTCTTGCGCGTCTGCTTGCTGCTGGTGATGACGCTACAGAGCTTCACAACTGCAGCCGAGCCGAACACTCATGTTCTCACGCAAACAGCCGAATGTAGATGGCTCGCAACGGAAACCTGCGGTATCAAAAAGCGTTGTTTAGGCGTCGATTCGTTCGTCACCACTGCTGCTGCCGAAATGTAGAGACCTCGGTGAAATGTCCGTGTTATCTAGCCAGTGGCCGATGACGTAGGGACCACTTTATAATCTTGAGGGCGGTGGTGGGATGACGATGCTTTCGATGTCAGTCACGCGCAGGTCCCGGACTTGCGTGTTTCTTGCGCGACTGCTTGCTGCGGGCGATGAGGCTGCAGAGCTTCACAACTGCAGCCGAGCAGAGCACTGATGTTCTCACGCAAACAGACGAATGTAGATGGCTCGCAACGGAAACCTGCGGTATCAAAAAGTGTTGTTTATAGCCGATTCACACGACGGACAGAATCGCGATTTTCGTCTTCGAACGCGCGGACAGATAAGTCAAGCGCCTTTTTCACTCGCGGATCTTTGGCGGGAGATTGATTTGAAAAGCGTTTAGTCTGGCAACGGTACATTGTTTTTTTCTTTTTTTTTGTTTTGTTTCTAGACGATGTAAACAAAAACGGCGCATCGCTGTGTTTTGTTCGTTCGCTGGTTCATTTTGTCGCACGTTTCTTGGTTCCACGTGTGAAAGAAACTTCAGAAACTTGTCTGGCTGACGCGACGCAGGTTCCGGTGCTCCTCCGAGTCCGCGTCAAGAAGCTCCCGTCAAAACTCGTCTAGCACGCGGCGATAATTTTTGCACGTCCAATCATGATTTCACCGAGAAAGACCTCTCTTGTGGCTGTGGTGTACTTGAGCGTTGTGCACGAGCGCGGAGTGCGTGAAGTCATCTGCGAATGCCCCTCCGCGAGCCCAGAACTTCGTCGCTTCTACGCGGAACCCTTCTCGAGCAGGACCATGCCTGTGTCACTCTCATGTTTTGGGTCAGTACAACTTCTGGCGCTTCGCGCGAAGCCTATCGCGGTGTTTTGTCTCGATCTGTACGTAACAGCGGCGTACGATTCATTATCGCGGTAGCAAACGTCGAGTTTTGTCAGGGGGAAAACGAAACCCATTTTCGAATGCCAATTTGCTCATTCTGTTGACTGTCAGCTGCAGTTGACGTTCGTAACTATGCCGATTGCAAGAAGAAACTGAAATGTATACATCATCCACCTGCAGAGAATAAGATACTGTTGTTGGTATCACCTAAGCCTGGCTACTGAACTGTACAGCAAAAAGTGTGTCACTAATCACCCCTTCCTAAGGGACACCACTCTCTTGAGAAAACGCATCCGATAAGGTGGAGCCCAGACGAACATGGAAAGTACGTCCTATTAAGAATCTTCGTAGAAAACACAACATGCGTCCCCGTACACTGTAAGCATGCATATTCTGTAGGACCCTATAGGGCCACGTCATATCGTACGCATTTTGCAGATCAAAGAACACAGAGAGACAAAGCTCGCGGTGTACAAATGCTTCCCGAATAGAGGATCCGAGGCGGACTGAAGGGTCAAGGGTCGAACGTCCAGCTCGTAGACCGCACTGATATATATAAAGCACGTTCTCAGTCACCCCGAAACAAACAAGACGCCGAATAATCATTCTTTCGTAGGTTTCTTCGAAGCAGCTTGTAAGCGCAAAAGGACGGTAGCTAGTGGTTAGGGAAGAATCCTTGCCGGGCTTCAGAAGAACGATTGCATATGCTCTTTTCCAAACCTTGGGGAAGGCAGAACAGTGCCACAAAGAGTTATAAAACGTTAACAAACTGCCTAGAAAAGTATGTGACAGGTGCATTAGCATCTTATAATGAATATGGTCTGGTCCACGCGTAGACTGTTTATTTACACTGAGAGCCACTTCGGGCTCAGACAGTGTGAAAGGCATGTTGAATGAAGCGCCACAAGCGTCAAGATAGAATAATAGGCTGTTTCTCTGCTGTCAAACCGAACATTTTAAAAGCTTCACTGCAGTTGCGTAAACTAAAAACGTCTTGAAATCCCTTCCCAAGAACATTCGCATGATCATTCAGAGAAGTTGAAGATGATTCAGAGAGAAGGGGGATTCTGAACGATAAGTAGTCGCCCCTCACCTTTCTAAGCCAATCCCACGCTTATTTTGCAGATACAAAAATACTAAAGGACGTCACATACTTTCTCCAGTAGTTTACCTTCGCCTGACGTCTTGTCCAGCAAGCTTTAGCTCTTTATTCTGTAATTTCAAGTAAGTTCCGAGAAGTTGGATATCCATGAAAGATGCACCAAGCTTTGTTCTGGTACATTTGTGTTGTTTTACAGTCATTATTCCTCTATGGCTTGCACCTCCTAGGAAGACGACCAGACGTTTGAAGAATACTCCGTGTGGTAGCGCGTATTATAACCTCTGTGGCATACAGTGTTGCTTCATCTGGGTTCATATTTGACATTATAGAAGAATGAATCAGTGCTTTCAATTAAAAAAAAATTGACCAATCCGCCTTGTCTAGTTCCCACTGGGACATTCGCGTTAAGAGTCGGAAGAAAAACAGTGCTCTCTAAAATGATAGGGAAGTGATCGCTACCAAAAGTATTAGTAAGAATCTTTTTAGAAAAGTATGTAAAGTAATATTGCCGCCCGCAGGGCCGAGAAACCAACGCTCGGTCACCGGCATCTAGAAGATTCGCATTCATTCTCGCACCAGACGTAACTTTCCACCTGCTTTGTTGTTCTCGAAAGTGCCAGTTCATCCTCGCTCCAAGCGCGCGACACTCGAGCCTTCTTTGCCGAACTTTCGAGATAGTGACGCACGGTAGATAAGCAGCTACCCGCGACCTTGTCGAGTCAGTCTCGCTCGCGCACTGTTTCGCCGCCGAATCGCCGCCTGCTTTTCTGCTGCCTCAACGCTCTTTCCTTACTTATTTTTGGTTGGCACAAGTTCGCCCATTAAACCTTTATTTTCAGTTCAATCTTCGCCTTCTCGTCGCTTTAATTTGTGACATTTCTGGTGGAGGTGCGGGGTACCGCAGCCCATAAAGCGTACCCCTCTGAGGCTTCGCAGTACAAGTCGAGTCCCCGGCTTAAGAAGACCAACCAGTCGACGAAGCCGACAATGAACGCTCCAAGCGCGCGACACTCGAGCCTTCTTTGCCGAACTTTCGAGATAGTGACGCACGGTAGCTGCTTATCTACCGTGCGTCACTATCTCGAAAGTTCGGCAAAGAAGGCTCGAGTGTCGCGCGCTTGGAGCGAGGATGAACTGGCACTTTCGAGAACAACAAAGCAGGTGGAAAGTTACGTCTGGTGCGAGAATGAATGCGAATCTTCTAGATGCCGGTGACCGAGCGTTGTTTTCTCGGCCCTGCGGGCGGCAATATAAAGGTCAATACAAGTAAATGAGTTTTGAACATAACTAAAAAGTATGTTCTCTCCAATTAAAATTACTCAAGATAGAATATATGATAATAAAAACCGCTCAATTGCTCAACCTTGACAATTGAGGCGAGTATATGAAGTCATGAACATTAAAGTCACCTAAAATTAAGAAATGCTCAGTAAGTTGCCCAACAAGCTCCTGGAGTTCGTGAAGCTGTAATGAAATATTCGGTGGCAAATAAATAGACACACAAGTAATGAGGCGGTCTAAGAAAAACGTACAACTACATCCTCGAGCGGTGTGCAAAGAGTAACTTCCGAGCAGGCTGGAATTGAGACCCTATTGGAAAATCTTGATGATGGAAAGATGATGGAAAAAGCCTCATACAAGCGTAACCGTAATATGGGACATCCTATACCAGCGAAAAAGCGGCCCCAGTATAGTGGATTAAAGCGGAACGATACAGGTAGGCGGAACCATACAAGCGTGTCGTAATATGGGACATCCTATACCAGCGTTGTGGATCTTGTTGGAACCATGTAGGCGGATGGAACCATACAAGCGTGTCGTAATATGGGACATCCTATACCAGCGTAGTGGATCTGGATGGAACCATGTAGGCGGATGGAACCATACAAGCATAACGTAATATGGGACATCCTATACCAGCCAAAAAGCGATACCAGCATGGTGGAGCCATATGGCTCCACCATGCTTGTATCGCCTTTTCACTGTTATACAGGGCGATTTTTTAAGCTTTACATATTTGTTTAGAAAGGCTGTGAAAGCTACATTAATGCGGTTTGTGCAGGTGAGTTATACGTCCAGGGGTACGTAGTATAGGGGCCTAATCGTAACAATTAGTCGGATAATTAAATAAATTTTTTAGTTACTTTTTAATTAGTGAAAATGAACATATGGTTTCAATTAGAAATTTGCCGAGTCATTGGAAACGACTAAATAAACTCGTTTTAGAAGGATATAATTCAGGGGTACCAGTTTACGCATTCTGTAAAAACGCTTTATTTGTATCAGTTTCTAGGTTTCGGTTTCTTATCAGAGCGCATCTCTGCACCTACGGTCCTGTTCCCCAGGGGTTTAGTCGCGCAACACACGTGCGCCCTGCTTCCCTCCATTCTACGAGGGAGGCGAGGAGGTGGCTTCGCATTGCAGCCACTGGTCAGCAGTATCGCAGATGCAAAGATGCGCTCTGATAAAAAAACAAAATCTGGAAATGCGTCCAAATTAAGCCTTTTTTTAGAATGCCGTAAAATGCTGCTCCCGTCTTATATATTCATGAAAAGGGTTGATTTATTGTTTTTCGACGATGCTTAGCAACTTTGTAATTGGAATTATGGGCCTATTTTCACTAATTAAACATTTAACAAACATAATATACTCAAAGGGAAGCTAGAGTGGTTTTGTATTTGAGGAAACACATTTAAATCTTCATTTGACCTCCAGAATCTCAAATATCAAAATTATTTGGTAATTTGGTGAACCGAGGCTGCATAGAATAATTTTTTAAGTATCACTGGAGGCACTCTTTCCCGGAAAGCGACATCGCAAAAGGAGCTTTCGAAATCTCTGCTCATGCATCTTCAGCGCTAATCAAAGCTATGCATGCACACACTATTTTTAAAAAGGGGAAAAAAAGACTTCACAACTGGTGCCAGTACGGGAGAGTACACCTAGATAGCTTTCAATTGGACGCGCGGCCCTCAAGTGACACATGCTTGGCAGCCGAAAAATCCCCTTACGACGCCACTACTGGTCAGTTGTTTTTGTGTTTTCTCACGTTTTGTTATATCTTTGGAGAAAACGAACGTGATTATTAGATTCACGGGATAAAACTACACTAGAATCAGCCTCCATCTAGTTTTCTGAAAGAGGTCTTGCACTTCCCTTTAATAAGCCGACTCATCATTACAATTATAATAACAATACAAAGGACACCCTATAGCATGTCCCCTAATACGATACAACTGTATGGTTCCTTCCCCGCTTGCATCCTTCGGGAGAGACTCGCAGACATCCAGCGTGCATTGGAATGCTGGATGTCAGCGAGTCTCTACATCAGCATTGGTCTGAAACAAGCATGATGTTTGCACACAAATAAGCTCTTTTCCGAGGTTCTCCAGGAGCACTAATAGCAGTGGCGAAATGTAGTGACGTGGTAAATTCAGTAGCAAGTATTTATTTCTAGAAGAATTGCATGCAGCAAAGCTGAAATTTGCTCAAAAGATGATAATTATAAATTCAATACTGAACAAAGGTGTCCCTTGAGCTGTCAGGCCAAACTCCCACTCTTGCCACTCAGGAGTTCCTAGCTTGTGCGTAGAGGATCAGCACAACCCAGATTTGTGCTGCGGGTGCACCTGCGATATAAAAATTGAATAAACGTGAGATTAAAAATAAAAGAAGTTTACAATTCTTTGTAATGCGAAATTAGAACGAAGATCTTGAGGAGGAGGATGGGAGAGTATGCCACTCCTTCCCCTCCCCTCCTCCTCGTCTGCTCCCTCCCATTTAGCGGGAAATTTTCATAAATTTAACAGGAAAATTATGTCACTAAATTTAGCAGAGAAATTAATGTCACGTGACCTCAACACCAATTCAGTTTTCCCACTAAATGTAGCGGGGAAAATGACGTGACATGACTTTGTGTCACATTAGCCAGAAACAAATACAGTTTCTCCAATAGATTTAGCTGAAAAATTATGTCAAATGATATCTACATTAATTCAATTTCCTGCCAAGTTTAGTGGGGCAGTTCTGCCGATGGCAACGCTGTGGAACGGGCACCTAAGACCTGCGCCCTAAAAAACTGAATGTCTCAGACAAAATAAAGTGATAATTAGAGATAAGACAAAAAAAAGAGAATCTAAGATACCGCTTTAATATCATTTCTTTTGTCCGTTCTCAAATATTTTGATTTCAAGAAATGTTTATCTCTTTATTCATACCCAAAGAACACCTCCCAGTTTCAGCATGAATGCAATAAATCAATGCAGACTAGACCTTGTAAACCGTAATGCACATGAAAATGAATGTTTGCCACAAAGTCTTGCATGGGTCGGTGGCTCAGATCTCTAAATACATTTGTAATGAGGAACGTTCTTGAATAGAACTTAGGCTTTGAATTTGACAGTTTAAATATCCATGAGGAACACTATACGTCACTGATTTTTTGTGACATATCAGAAATGGCGCATCACCGTCATCCTTGCATACCTAAAAGAGTTTGCATTTTTTTAGCATGGCATGTGCTATTCTGATACCCATACAGCCCTCTTTAACAAAATTTTGTCTATAGGGCTCTTTCTGTGTTCTTAACTCACACGAAAGATTTGGTAGCTTGAATTCTCACTCGGCATCAACACTTCTATATATTGATGTAAGAGTGAAAGACAAGATGTATGGGCTTGAGTACGGCTCGACAAGCACAAATGTGAAGAAAAATTACTGTCGAAAACTCAAATGTCAAAATAAAAATATTAGGTAGAATGTGGATACAATTATAGATATGGTAATAAATAAAGTTAGCACATTCAATATGAAGAATTTGTGTTAGACGTACATTCAAAAAAACCTGTTGCATCTATATTCAAGCAAATTATTTCAGAGTACCAAGCGCTACAGTCTCGAGAGGGAGTTCCGTGAATGATTCTACCGAAAATGAGTGTAAACGGAAAAAGCAGTTTGATCTGCGACAATGAGCATTACATAAGGAGGTGACATGCAATTGTTACTGTTACAGTGCCGACCGTTTGAAACTGTCAGCCGCGTCATTCGGTGAGTTTCCTCCGTACATTACAGGGTTTGGCTCTCTCGAATGCTTTGCAAGAATGCTGATGAACTGGAAATATCTACCATAGTTCTAGAAAAACTATTTCCAAAATCTTATCTCAGCATCGTAAAGAATATAAAAAGTTTCTAGAGACAAGCTTAGTGCAAGAGTTCAATAAAATAGTTTGTTCTATGAAACCATCTTGCCGTAGTAAACATATAAAGTTCCCCAGCTAGAGCTAGTCATTTTGGATGATTGTGCCCACTGCACCACATACAAATTTAATTTGCAACCTACAATATTTAATGGCTCAACCAACTCTGAATAAGTGGAACACTTGACATTAAAGATTGGTCACACCATGACTCTCTGCAAACATCCACATAATAATTTCCATGAACCTTTGTATTTCAAGAAGACATTTGGTGCGAGCTGTTTAAAACACCATAACACTTTTTAACACTAAAAGAAAGCCCGTAGTGGGTCACAACTTGAGCAGTTTTCACTTCATTATGAAGAGCAATTACACATATGTGAGCCTTCAATATAGACCTGCACTGAATTGTTTTCTTAAGTAGAACGTGCTATGCTCTGTTCACTATATAAATCTTTGCAAAGCTGACAATGTGCAAGTTCCTGCTTTTTTATATTTCACGTCTCCCAACTGCTGGGCACGATAGGTACATAAGATTGATGACACCAACGTAACACAGTGATTATTTAAAAAAATTGTTTGGGTATAGCACGAGCGAAGCCATTTGCGGGAAGTTATTTTTGTGACACCGTTGAACTTACATCAGCGGGCTTTAGGTTCACATGTTAATCATGTCTGCAGACTCCTTTTTGTAATTGGAACTCCATCCAACCTAAGATTTGAATATATCTTTTGCATTTTAGGCTTAGTAGTACTTTTGCTGTTTCACTCAAAGAACAGGTAAAAAGAATGCTTATTTCGAGTGGCATACCTAACACCTGGTGGCACGAAGACTCCCCTGTCGTGACGCTAATCAAGTCACAGGCAAAGAGATACTGCGATGCTCTTGTTGCCGGGATTACCTCCCCCCTGGGTCCTGGCCAGACGACAGAAGATTGAGTCCAAGCTTGTGGCCACTAGGATCTCCAGACCTTGAGGCACCCAGGTAGCTGAAAATATAAACAAATCACAATCAAGTACTTGGCAGAGATACATTACAATGAATGGCATATTCTTTCGTGATCAGCACATAGATCCTTTAATTTCTATACTTTGTACTTGTACTTACAAAAAAACTGCTCCTTTACTACCCCAGCCATAGTCTCCGCCGAGGACAAGGCCATGCAGGCCTTGAAATGATAGAATTAAGGCAAATGATTAAACGCATTCGTTTAACCCTCTTTCACCCCAACCTCAAAGATTTGTCGAGTATTCATATTCAATCGTAAAGACTATAAAAAAATACTACTACATCAATGCACAGCCGTATACTGGGAGAGTTTACAATACAATACAATACAATTTTTATTTTTCGTCAAAGTAAATTTCGCTCAACACCCACATAAGCCGATGAGGCTTGTGCGTGGGCGTTTGGCCAGTGGGTGTGGCGACGAAGGCGCTCGAGAGGCGGGAAGGGGGGGAGAGCGCCGAAGGAGCGAGAGAGAAAGAAGGCAGCAAAGAGACGACCGCCATTTTGACGCAACGCTGTCGGCGCGGAGCAGGCTATGCGTTGTCTGCTACGGGCTTATTTCTTTTTCGCCTGACTCAAAGTTTGCGTTCGAACGTGGAAGAACCAATTCATTAGCTTTTAAAGCCAACGAGGAATAACATTATATCATTTTGTTGCGAGAGCCTGATAATAAAAGTAGAGGACCAAAATTTGTATGCCTATCCCATGCATTCCGCCAGGCGAATGAATGAAAATGGCTGCCCTCCCCCTCAGCTGGCAACAGTCAAGAGTTCACGCGCCTGCGCCCACGCCTCTCGCTCTGCGCCGTGGGCTGATTGGCTCACTCGGGAGGGGGACATTACAGCGGCGAGATCATAGACTGGCCAAACTCACCCCATATATGGCTCTGCTGGAATGGAAAGATTTTTCTACCCTCATGTTCAACGAGTGTCGACTGGGGATACCAGTTCATACACTAACTGAGAATGAGGGTAGAGTGTACCAACAAAGGGCAGGCGTCTGGATAGAAAGATTTTAGTTGGCGTACCAAGAGGCTAACGGATAAAAATGGGTACTACTCTGAGAAAAATGCCAAAAAAGCGCCGATCTCGACTTAGCACTAACAGCAGCACACAGTATCTATTATACTGACTAAAGGGTACTCAAACTAAATATTCTTCCCTTCTTGCATTTCAGGGAAATCTCTGAATTTACAAGAACTATTAAGACAACTGCTAAAAAAAGCAATGGCAAAATCAGCAATTAAATTTGCCTGCTCTCCAGTAGCACATCTATGGCAGGTAGACCTGCAGAATGAGCAAGCAGTCTAGAAAAACGGGGTATACCTTATGTATCTATTTTTTTCGTGCTGCAGAGCAAGTGCTGAAAGGAGGTTTCACGGCATTCATTTTTCCCAAACAAATTTCTTGCAATCAGTTGAGAACAAGCTTGAGCAGTGAACTTGTCCTTGACACTGGCATAACGTTTTAGTGTTGCCCGTGGAGACTGAAATAAATTTGTAAATAAAAACAAGAAGACCAACTTTCATAAAAAAAATCTGTCACCTTAGCGAAGAAAAGTTATCTTGACACAAATATGTGGGATACAGTTTTACAGCGTCTGTTAGTGTGCTTAACCGATGTTGAGGCAAATCAGCGGCAATGAAAAGAAAACGCCCGAGTAGCATTAAGGGAAAGACATAAAGGATGCATACCTACAAAAAAAAATTAGAACGACCACGGGCAGGAAGTTCTGGTGAGGCTCTTGGAGAGACTCCCTGCAATGGGCCTGCACAGACCACAGAACAAGATCGGTCAGAGCTTGCAGTCATAAGGTGCTTCATACGATGAAGTTCCAGAAGCAGCTGCAATTGGAAGTAAAGTGCATTTCCTTTCTCTGCAGAACGGAGAGTTTAATAGATAGCATGCATTCATTAGGTGATATAGTCATGAATGCATCGATTTTTCAATGCAGCACTATATCACCGAATTGTGAACCGTGCCGGGCAACACTAAAAACTGGAAGCATTATTCCAAACTATCTCATCTTAAAGTTAGCCACGGCAGAAGCTTCAAGCCATCCTTAAAAATTCAGTGCGGAAAGCAAGCCATGTGACCTTGTAGTTGGACTCCATGGTACGTCGAGCTTATAATCATGTGTCACGCTGTTTTTGCTGCAATGGCTTGTAGTGTCAAAAGTGGTCCACCTTAGAGAGGTACAAAGTATAGACGTTTGTAAGTGGGGCCCTGGCCTAGCATTCACCTACATTGCGAGGTAGGACGTTACAACCGGGATGTTTGCTGCCTGTAACCACACGACCAGCTTGTGCTTAGCGATTGTTCGAGCTGATATATTATACTGATATATTATCCATACTGATATATTAACTAAATGCAAAACAATTACCTGGCAGGCATTATATTTTTAAACAGGCTGGGTCGACTCCTCGTTTAGTCGAAGAAGTCGATGCGTAATACGACAATACAAACAAAATTATGGGTTAGAATTCCTTTCGCACCCCCAAAATGATGTGTTTTTGAAGGTAAGATACACAAGGTACTTGGTTTAGAAAGTGCCTCAGCTGTGCAAATGCATATGCACTAAGGGCACTCACCAAGCCTATTCTCCTCAGCTCTGTCCAGGTTAAGCCGAGTTAGAGTATGGGAGTATACGCTCACTGACAGAATGAGAAAGGCAGGGAGAAGTCTTAGTTGTTCTGCCACCAGCCCCCCTGCTACCTTCGATGACGTTTCAGCGTCTCATGAGCCTCGAGTGAGCACGTCCATTCAAAGCGGGGTGAAAAGTAGAAGCGCGTGCTGGAGGAAGCCCAGCCATTCTGTTTTTGACATCGGCTATACTACATATTTTTAGTATGACATATTTTTAAGTGAGTAAATGTATTGCAAATGTGCAGTCCACCTTTGACCATAATACAGAATTTTGATAAGGATAACAACAGTCTATGCGTATTGCCATCCACCATTTTCCAAAAAAGTGCTCCTGCCTATCGGAACATCTACACTTTGGTGCGCGAGTGGTTTCAGGACTGAGAGGCTAGAAAACAAAGCGCTCGCAAGGCTTGCCTGGCCCTTTCAACCATGCGGGTACATTCGTCGCAAATCCCCGATTTCTAGCAAACATTTTTTTAGAATGAGCAAATCCTGTCCACGCCCGAGGTAGACCACTGAATCGTGATTCCCCCATATTGTGCGAATCCTCCTTTAAACTGCGGTACAACCTGTAAATGAACTCTGTTGTGCTGCGGCACGCGTCCATGCTGCCTGCTACAGAGGAAAACCACTGTTTGTGTTGAAGACGACATCCCACAACGTACAGGCTACAACGTTTAATGAACCAAGATAAAATTCATATCATTCAATAGACACAGATAGGCTCACAAAGAGACGACACCATGATTGTTGTTGTTGGTTTTACTCTTGCCTACGAACAAAAATGATCTCCTCTTTTCTCCAATGTACAGCAAACCCCTTCTCTTTGTAGCCCCTATTTCTTCTCAAATTGGTCACAGAGGACATAATCGCGGCCACTAAATTTCGCAAAATTAAAGGCCGCGAAAATTAAGGGCTCGCCAACATTAAAGGGTTTATAGTACTTCAGTGTGTCACATGATGTTAACATTTCAAGGAGGCTGAAGGTATTGGTTTAAAAAAATTGGCCTATGCAAAAAAAAAACCGCCCTTCTCCAGGTTAGGCACGCGAGGTTCTTTTGCAGTCCCTATAAGGTGGCAGATTTGTTTCGGCAGAGCTTTTGGTAAAACGCAGTCTCAAAACTAGATATACTTGGCGTCAACTATTTTGTGTTGCATTGTAAAGGCTAGAGTAGCTTCTACAGTGCTTCAGCTCAGAACTTTTGCGAGAGCATGTGGTTTAGTGTTGCATCTCATTTGCATGGTCTAGAGAAACTAGAGCTGACAGAGTTGGGAGCATTCCGGAATAAAAAAACGCCGACTATAGAAGCATTGAGAGATGCGCACATGCGAACTGTGCATTTCTTAAAAGTGGATTCGAGCAAAGGTAAAAACAATATGTGTACTTACGGCGGCCATACTTGCCATCCTCAAGCATGATAACTTGTCCCTCGGTAGCACCATCCAGTAAGAAGCACCAGCAACACGACTCCTGTATTGAATGACGACCCGCCTCAGGTCTTGGAAGGAGATCCGAAACACTGCTTTAGGTCAGATGTTGTACCTGGTGGGGCAAGGGCTAAAAGTAGAAATTAACAAATTTATTTCAAGTGATACATTCCTATAGCATAAACTCTAGGATAGCAGGATTTTTTAAGTCAGTGATGTGTTTTAATTAAACACAGAAATGGTTGGTTTATATGATGAACCAGCAGCCCCCGTTTTGCATAAGTGTAACGCAGTGTCTAACGTTACGTCCGACGGAACCCGAAATAAAAATTGAAGTTACGCCCAACGTAACTTTACGTCAAGCATTCGAGTGACGTCCGACATAACCCAAAATAAAAAAAATTAAAGTTACCGTATTTATTTGAATATAAGTCGACATTTTTCTTCTTTTTTTCGGAAATCGTGACCAAAGAATTCCAACCTACCTGCAAATTGTCGCCGCAAAGCGGCGTAAGCGCAGCGCGGCGTATAGCTTAACGCGCGCCCCCGTTATTCACTAAAACATCGATTCGCTCAAATGTCGCTGTTCGCTAAAACGTCATTCACTCATGTGATATGGACCTGTCATAGGGGTAGGCAGAGCTCTGAATCAACAATCGCGACGCGAGAGCCGAGTGCGCTGTGATTTGGCCGCCCCCGCTCGCTCCGTTGGCTCGCACTGTAGCGTATGCTTTCGAGTGCCGATTATTTGACCAAGATACAGCACGCCGCTTTGTCGCCGCGAATCATTTGTCCGAATGCCTGCGAAACCGTAACACCGTTTGGCACATCCAACGCTGCGGCGCCTGGCAACTGCACGCAGCGGCGCGCAGTTGTCAGCACTTGAAAAAGGTTGTTTGCAACAACCGCTTAGCAGATAGATTAAGAAGGCATACCATAAGCGCATACAAGCCGCTACGTTGGGCCACCGGTGCTTGCGAAGGGCTCGCGCCGCAGCGCGCAGTTGTCAGGCGCCGCAGCGTTGCATATGCCTCAGCTTCGCAAACATTCGGACAAATGGTTCGCGGCGACAAAGCGGTGTGCTGTATGTTGGTCAAGTAAGCGGCACTCGAAGGCATACGTTACAGTGCGAGTCAACGGAGCGAGCGCGGGCGATCAATTCACAGCGCACTCGGCTCTGGCGTCGCGATTGTTGATTCAGAGCTCTGCCTACCCCTATGACATGTGCGCGGGTGTTCATAAACGGCTCCTCTCGACTGCACGCGGGTCAAATTGAACCAAAGTGAACAGCTAACAGCGCGATAGGAATCGGTAGCAACGATAGTACTCACAGGTAGGTCGGCACTCCCGTCGAAAAAGGCAAAATAAAGACACAAATAATATATATATATATATATATACAAGAAATATCGCGCGCATAAGAGAAAAGAAGCACTTAGAAGCAATAAAAAATACACTTGAACACATAAAAATAGGTAATGGAATCGAAAAACAGAGGATTAAGAGGAGGCAAGCGACAAGGCAATGCGATCTCAAGGCAGGGCGGCCAGGCGAGGGACAGTCTCTCCGACAATTCCTCGCGCGCGGGCCGGGGCGCTTGGGAAAATAGCAAATCGTCTATTATTCTAGCTCAAAATTGTCACGAACACTTGGCACACATGTTTACACTGAAGCGCACCAAACATAATTTAAAAGTAGAACGAAAACGGGACGAGATTCACTTACCGCTTCACGGAAAGACAGACACCTTCGGATCCTAATCCTAACGGGCGAACTACGAAGTGTCCGGCGATCGGACGAGGCAAACCAGCCGCGTTGCACTGACCCAGGCTGACCACGCCTGG
Source organism: Ixodes persulcatus (assembly GCA_013358835.2). Taxonomy (NCBI): domain Eukaryota; kingdom Metazoa; phylum Arthropoda; class Arachnida; order Ixodida; family Ixodidae; genus Ixodes; species Ixodes persulcatus. The sequence goes on from JABSTQ010006885.1 coordinate 55,217, forward strand.
TTGAACTATGAGAGGCGCCGTCGAGTTGAGAACCAGAGTCGCGCCAGAAAAGGACCGCAAAACATCTGTCTTGCGAAACGTAAAGCGAGCCGACGACCCTCCCGCCGCTGCACCTTCACCTTCTCCGCGACGATGGGAAGCGGGCAAGCCGAAGCCGGGAAGCTAGGCGAGCCGGGGAGCCGCGGCAGCCACTGGGCGGAAGCTTTACATTTCGGTTTCGCTTTTCGCCGACGCCGGCTATCAGTTGCGGGGTGGTGGGTTTGCGGATGGTTGCGGCGGTTGCGACGACGGAGCCACGAAAAGACGACGAGTTGGCCGAGTACGAGTGACGGTCCATGGGTACGAACAACGGGCAGTTTGCCGCTGTCGATCGGTGATGCGCTCGGCTTGGTGTCACGATCGGTCTGTTGCCGTGCACGGGCTTTGCTATGCGGTACGGTTGGTGCGGCTGTCGAATACTTGTGGAGCACATTATTCGAGACAGTCGCCCCAAGACGTCGCCGTGAAGAGTTGACCGAGGAATTTGTGTGAGCTCATGCGTCGGTCTATGTTCCGTTTCGACATGTAGGGGATATGTAACGATACCGGTGGTAAATGTTGGACGTTTTTGTTGGAAGATGTCGGTCGCCTTTCTGCATGTATGATTTTGTGATACCGGTGGTCTTGTGGTATAAGCGTTTGTTGGAAAGTTGGCGGTCGCCTACGTCATCGAACGCAAAATCATACCAGCTTCACCGAATCATATCGGCAAGAAACTGGCTGCCAGTATAGAACGAGGCGGAGCCATACCGGTGCCGGTATCTTCAGTTATGCAAAACGCCAAACCAAACTAGCTGCATGCACAATAACAAGGAATTATGTGGTGTCATACCAGAACCGTACAAGCCGCAGGTATGTTTCTTGTACGTTTTTCCAATAGGGGACGATCCTCGCGGAAGACTTGATGACGTCGCAAAATTAGTGTATAATGTATTTAAAGATGAGTTTCGTGTAAAAAGAAGGCAATTGGCCGGAGCTCGTCCATAAAATAATTAACATCGTCGATATTTGCTAAGAGACCATGGCAGTTCCACTGCATGAAATGCAACCCAAGCAGCACAAAACGCCGTGGAAACGTCGAGAAAAGGTCCCTGACGTCCGTGACGTCCCGCGTGACTTCGATCACGTTTTTCCGACGTTGAGGTGACGTCCTCATATAACGTTCCATTATAGTCCAATCAGGGACGTTGTGACGACGTTGTATTTCAACTAAAACGTCGTCAAGGTTCCCACGACGTCGAGGCACGACGTTCAGGCAACGTCCAACGCTCACGTTTTTTTGACGTTGAAGTGAATTTGATAAATTACGTTCAATTATCGTCCTGTCCGTGACGTGCTGGCGACGTCATGTTTCAACTTCTACGTCGTCATCGTCGCCACCACGTCAAGACAAGACGTTTTAGCAGCGTCGAACACTCACGTTTCTTCGACGTTAAAATGAAGTGCATAGTGACGTTACATTATTGTCCCGTCATTGACGTTTCAGCGACGTCGCGTTCACACCTAACTGTCGTAAACGTCATACAGGACGTGCTGGCAACGTCGACCACACACGTTCTGTTCAACGTTGAGGACATATTTAAATTACGTTCCATTTTTTTCCTGTCATCGACGCCCTGGCGATGTCATGCCACAACCTTTGTTTTGTGTTTTTTTTAGCTTTTCCAGCTCCATCTCCAGCCGTAAATCACGTATAATGTCCGTTCACTGTTAAAAGCTTAATCACAGCTGTGGTCAAGGTGACACTGCTCAAGAGCCGCAAGCAAAACTTAATTTTTGAGAGCTTCAGGAATTTATTTCTTTATACATTAATTTATTTATTTCAAGATATTATTAATTGCACATGGGATTGCGCTAGGAAGGGCAGATACAAAACTCAATGCACACTGAAGGAAAAACAAATATGAAGGCATGCATGTTGGGAATATCATTCCTTTTACATGTGCTTGTTATACTTTTGGTTTGTTTAAATTATTGTTCCGGTTCTGATTTGCGAAGTGAAGCCCATGGCGTCTACAACGGATCGAATTGTGCCATTCTTGTTTTTTGCACGCGCGATGTCGTCTTGGTTGGGTCCTGGGACACGCCACAGGCGAGTCGCCACACTATCTCCTCTCTAGGTGATTTCAGGCATGCATCATTTCCAGGGAGCATCCATACTGCTCCACGACCACCTGGCATTGTTTTAAGGTTCGGAGATTTCTCTTTGTGTTTTGTTACCCATGCTCACTTGCGCACAACTACGAAGTTCGCATCGACATCACAGTTCATCCACAACACCAACTTCCAGCACATGAGCGCTTTCGGTAGATCGGTGTGCAGTCTTGTTATGTTACGTGACTGTCAAAGCAGATATTGCTTTCTTTGGCACTGATGATGTACCCAAACAAAAATCGCACGCCGGCACACACCATATCGGAGCACAATTTCACTGCACACTTGCGCATTTTTGAACTCTACTCCAAAAAATAAATGCCCGGCAATGACGAAATCCGGTAGATACTGTCAACAGTTTGTGTAGATTGGCACTCATGATGCCAACCGTTGAATGCCCCAGATGACGGTCCAAAAAACGTTCAAGTTCAGCCCGAACCTACGTGTCGGCAAAAAAAAAAAACAAAAAAAAACAGAGCCGGCGTTAACGCGGTGCGAGAGAGAGGGGAAAAGGCAGGCAGAAGAATAGTGGCATCTCCATAGAGCCCCATGCGATGCATCGGGAAACTCGACAAAAAGAAGGCGAGAGAGAAAAGTGGGGGAAGATAGTGGCGACGAACAATCGACAAGCGTTAGTTCCGGGTGCACGTATTTTCTCAGTCGTTCCTAAAATATTTCACTGAATTCTATGTTGGCCCAGAGAGAACAGCTCTGGGTATAACCCGGTCCAGCTTTTTCCGAAGGTCAGCCTACGGGGTCTACGAGGCAGGCTGCTTGTCGCCGTGATTTTGTTTTGAGTCTGCATACAGTGGAAGTGCTGCGATTCGATTTCTCTATAATGCTGTCCAGACTGAGTCGCTCACGTCGTCCCTAGGAAGAAGTCGGTGACCGCCCAAAACACCGTCGTGTTCAGTCACGGCTCGTGGACCTTTTTCAAGGCCATGACGCTTCACACGTTGAATCGTATTACAGCTCGGATCAAGGTGCCTGTGAGGATACGAATGACGCTTTAGAAAAGAAAGGGCAGTGCAGATAACCGCGCGTCAAGACAAGTCTCCGATCAAGGCTCTTCAGACGCCTCCGACGATCCCAGTTAAGAACGGCCAGCGGACGGGATCCCACTTCTGAATCCATTCCCGTGCACGCAGCGAGAGTGCCAGCTATGTGCGATGGGGTGGGTAAAGCACGCGCGTCAGCGGATTAATCAGAAGCAGAACAAGGTAAGCGGTCAAACATTCCGCGCAGCGTGACACCGTCCCTTGTTCATTTCTTTACGTGAATTTGTTTGTTTTATATACTTCTGGCTGGCACATCCAGGGACGTCTTTTGGCGGCGCTCCGTATTGCATCTCGTGTCTGAACATGCTCAAATAAACAGTTCGTACCAAACCTGTCTTTTAGTTAATTCCTTCGTACTTGCATGAGAGCAACTTGCCTTCGCAATAATACTCAAAAAGTAACTTTTTTTTTCTTAGCTGGGGGGGGGGGGGGTGGACACAACGTCTTCCCCACGACGCCTCGGGAACGTAATTTGCAATGGTGTCTCGACGTTCTATGAACGTCGTTGGTAGTCCGGATGTCGTAAACGCACGTATCATAAACATCGAGGGAGGACGCAACGGCCCACTGAGACGTGCATGTGACGTGTGACAAACGTCATTGGGAACGTTTTCTCGACCACCTGTGCACCTTTTCTCGCGGACATTTAAAGGTTTCATCGACGTCGAAGGAAGGTAACGTCCGGACCTTCGACGCTGTACGACGTCACGTTACAGACGTCTTCGACGTTCTTTCAACATTTTCTTCACGTTTATGTGCTGCTTGGGAAGTTATTCATTTAGGTAAAAAAGTAAAAGAAAAAATAATAAAAATAAAGAGAGGAAAAGAAAATGAATGCTTACGATTAAATATGGATATTGGTCTAATCTATTTGGGAGCAGTCACAGGTTTCTTCCCATTAAATTTACGGATTTGGGGTCGCCACTCCATGTCGTCATGGTCAGATGCAGATGCAGGCGAATCAGTAGCCTCGTTCATTACCTTTACCTCCTCAGACCAGACGTCTCCTAGAGGTTTGGGATAGAGCACTTCACGGGCCCGGGCCAGCCCGAAAGCCCGAGCCCGGCCCGGCCCGCGGGGCGGGCTCGAGCCGGGTAGCGCGTATTTTCTCGGGCCCGGGCGGGGCCCTGGCCTGAGCAAAAAAAGTCTTCGGGCCGCGCCAGACCATGCCTGGGCAGTCGTGTGCCGGAAATCCTAAATTGCTGAGAACAAAAAGTTTGCTCTTTCAACTTTTCGGTTGTAGTCACTACAGCGCCATTCATAATAACAAAAAGGAGTCTTGCAGTTAGAAAGCCTTCAAGCGGATAAAAACGTGTATAGACTCCACCAGCACAGTGAAAGAGTGCGGGCAAGGAAACGAGGGCACTCCGGTCGCAGGGTACAACATTATTTAATTTCCCTCTGCTTGTCAAACTAAAAAAAAAGAAGAAAAAACCTGACCTCGACTTTGTACTTTCTACGGGGGACTTACGATTTAGCCAAAACAAGCTAACGTACACTCGATATTTTTTTTGTTTACGCAGCCTTTTGAAGATGCACTATAGCCAGGTTGTGATAGTCTCTTTTCTTCTAGAATCTTTCCGGGTTAGAACTGACACAAAATAATCGATTTATCTCCTGCCCGTGTTCCCGAACGTCCAATAAAATATAGACGCTTGACAAGTCCATCTTTCCAGAAAAACATTTCTTGTATTATCACTTTTTTTCTATACCACCACTTTCTGTCCCGGTGGCAGCAATGGAAGGTGGTGCGCCAATGTCGACAATTTGCGAGCTTGGCATCACCTAGGCTCTACAAACTTGTTGAGAAGACAAACGTTAAGGCTCTGTAAGGGAAACATTTCTCACAGCCGTGGAGTCCAGAATGTCGGTGCCCAAAGGACAAGTTCTGGTGCGTTTGTTCAAAGTCCGGGACGTCTGATGTCAGTCGTCACAAGTGCAAGGTTTCATCAAACAACGCAAGTATTTCTTATTTTTATCACCTTAATGCTTTAAACCTCCCGTGCCCACGGACGTAAAGCAGAAAGTGACCACCGCGTGCGCGAAAGGTATCCATGCTAAAGTATGTCTGCTCTCAGTTCGAGGAGATAGAAGCTCTACTGGAGTCATGAAACAATCCAGTGATGGAAAGCTTGAACAAGACAATACTCAACTAGTTAATCGAGTTCCTGCAAACCTTCAAAGATGCTAGTGACGCGCCCGAGGAGGGAAAATGTCCAACACTTTCTTTGATTGTGTTTTACTCATCAGCGTCGAAGAACCATCTAGAAAATGCTCAGGTGTCTTCAGTATGGGTAGTGGAAATCAAGAAAATCAATGTCCGTGCTCGTCGTTTCCTGGACACGAAGCTGAAAATTTCACTCCTCCACAAGACCGCCACATTTCTCTGGCCTTAGTTCCGCCCACTCCACATGATGCCCGAGGACGAGCGCCTTGCAGTTTACGCGCACGTCAGAGAGATACTTGTCCGTGTGACTGAAGCAATGACCAAAGCTAAAGATAGGACTGACGAGGACGTTCGAGATCCCGCTTCGAAGAGAAGGTGCCTGGGTTTCTTTCAAGACTGGTTTGAGGCGACGGTTGACAAGGTAGCCACCAACGAATTGGAGGAGTATCTGCACGGAAAGAACGACGGCTAGTGCTGAGGAGTGTTTGAGCTTTCCGACTTCTGGAGAGCGCACAAGAAGGAATCCTCGAAAATGTTTCGTTTATCCCAACACATCCTGTGCATCCCTGAGGGCTCGCAGCGAACGAAACCTTAGCGCGGAGGGCTGCGTCATGCAAGCAAGGCGGACTTGGCTGAAGATAGAGTGAATGGTCAATTAATTGTTTCTCCACAAAAACATAAAGAAAAGAAAGTTCTCTGTGAAACGAATTGAATGGAACAACGAAAAGTGCTAATGTGTTCAAAAAATGCATAAATAAACACTTCCCAGTTTTTCTCTCAAGAATTCTAGGTGTGCCAGAAGCTCAATGACTGAAGCAAATTATATGCATATTTCGCCCATATTCTCGAAAATACATCTTCTTATTCGAAATATTTATGACGTAAAAAAAAAAAAAATCTCGGTCCCAGTTTTCCGGTGTGGGGCAGGCTCGGGCTCATATTTTGAAATTTTATCGAGCTCGGGCTCGGCCCGGGCCGTGTCTCTATCGGGCAGGGTCGGGCAGGGTATAGAAATTAAAAATTCAGTCAGACTCGGGCCGGGCCCGGACCGTGTCTCTACCCGGCCGGGTCAGGTCGGGCCAAGAAATTCCGGCCCATGCAGGGCTCTAGTTCGGGTAAGTCCGCAGCACGGGATAGAATACCCCAACCAGGACCTCCACCCAGAAAAGACAGGGGAGATAATGGGCGTGATATTGCCCGAGTCACTCTGTTCCTTCCCCCGAGATCCTGACGGAGCTGCCCGATGCCGCCCTGGATGAAGTGGCCCTTTCCAGTAAGCTTGGGCGAGAGTGTCGCTCCTCAACAAAGGAAGTCCTCGAAGCACGGACCGGCATCGCCTGTCTGTTCTGACAGTGGGGTCAGCTGGTTCGCCATCCGCCCCCCACTTCCCCCCAAGCTGAGTACTTCCTCAGTGAGGAAGTGCTCTTCTGAGATATGGAGCGAGAGGCTCACTCTCTTTCTTCAGAGGACGACCAGCGAGGTGTGGGCCATGGAGTCACCTCCGTTGTCTCAATGGCACCGGAGTGTCTGGCATGACTTGGAGCCTCGGCTGTTTCGGCAGCCAAGAGAGAACGCCTAGGAAGAGAAAGCTTCAACCTGGGCGTAGAGAACTGGAGGTGTTTCCCAGTGTTCCCAAGGGGCACCTGGGTTGTCACTGATATCTTGGACGACGCAGGTCCCCTGCTGGTTATCGCCTCGGCAAAACAGCCTGTCTGGAAAGGGGAAAGGCGACGCTTTGCATCTTGTTAGGTTATATAATTTTTAAGCTTGAGGCAGGATGGTTGCCGCTTCAATCAGCACGTTTGTTATCTGCTTTGCAGCCATCAGCGGTATGGTCCTTGCCACCACACCTGGCGCACGTCTGGGGACCTTGGCAAGCACAACCCGTGACCGTACCGCTGGCACCGAACGCAGCGAAGCGGATTTGGGATGTAAGGTCGCACTTTGTAATTAATGTAACTTGCCTTAATAGAATGAGGCAATGTGTGCCTCTCGAAGATCAGAACACCATGTCTGGTGGGTCGTTTCTCACAATCTGGTCGGATCGTGATGCGCTTTGCAGCTATAACTCCTTGGGATTGCAGACCTTCTATAATTTATTTCTCAGTACTGCCTATCAAATAGTCTTCCGAGATCACCCCACGGATGGTGCTTAATGTTCGATGAGAAGACACTGTCACCTTGACATCTTGGATCGTTTTGAGGTTCATTATATCTGTAGCTTGGGATTGCTTGTAAACCTCCAGAAGAAGGTCACCTGAGAAGAGATTTTTTGCTTCATACTTCGCTCCTAGCGTGCCTTAAAGCACTTTGGCGACAAGGAACAGAGAAAGTTTTGAAAGTGGTTTTGATTCATATTCAGAGTGAAGAAAAAAAACGTTTGTAAAATGGTCGTTTACATTTTCCGTGGAGAGAAGCGTTGATAGTGCTTCGGTGAGGGTCCTTTTCACGGCCCGATGACGTGCTTTAGCTTTGGAAGCCATACAGATGGGAAGGTAATTCAGTGCCCAGGTGCCCCACCCACCACGGAACCCAACAAGGGGTAATGTAAGGGGCCATAGCAAGAAAGATTTACGGACTTAATACTCTTGAGTGCTGCCCGGCCACTATACACTAGCGTGGTTGCAGGGATAGGACCTGTCTTCATTCAAGGTTGGCCCCTGCCGCCTATGAAAGTGGAAAAGGACGCAGGATAATCTTGTAGAAAATAAAAAGTGGTGGAAGGAAAATTGAAAGAAGGAAGAGGGTGGAAGAGGCGACTGACTGAATCCTCCTGGTCGGGCCAGGACAGGAGACCCGTCTACGGGAGCACGAGGCCAAAGTGGTATACTGCCTCTTTTCGGGTGGCCCCGAAGGGCTCAAACGTACCCCGAACTAAGCTCGACTATTGGGACTCTCTTTCCCCTATGCACGTGTTAGGCCATACACAGCCAGACGGGGGTGGGCGAACCCACATGGCTCGGGGCTCGTAGTGACGCCCCTCACCAAGCACCTACCAAGGTAGGTGCCCCCTGATTGCGTACCCCGCAGGGGGCACTTGTGAAAGAAGGTGTTTGGAGAGTGGCGTCTCCACGAACCCCGAGCTCCGCAGGGGGCGCCTGCACCTTAGGTGCTAGGTGCTTGGTGAGTAGCGTCACCACGGATCCCAGCCACGTGGGCCACCATACCCGCACGCAGGGGGCACCTACTTTAGTAGGTGCTTGGTTAGTGGTGTCACTACGAACCCCGAGCCATGTGGGTTCGCCCACCCACGTCTGGCTGTGCGTGGCTTAACCCGTGTCCGGGTAAAGGGGGACCCTGGTGGTTAAGCTGAGCCTAGGGTATGTTTGGACCCTTCGAGGCCCCCGGGCGACTCAATACATCGCTTCGGCCCCGGCTTCTCGTAGACGGGTGTCCTGGCTTGGCCCGACCAGGATGATTCAGTCAGTCGCCTCTCCTACCCTCTTCTTTCTCCTTTCACTTTTCCTCACACCTTTTTCTTTTCTTCTACATTCTCTTCTTCCTCTTTCACGTTTTTAGGCGGCAAGGGCCAACCTTAAGTGAAAACAGGTCCCTGTCCCTGCAACCACATTAGGGTATAGTGCCCGGGCAGCACTGGTAGAGTAATTGTGTCAGCCAAGCTCATCTTGCTATGGCACAATACCTACCCCCTTGTTGTGCTCCATGGTGAGCGGTGCACACGGGCACTGAACGTTTCTCCCATATTTATGGGTTCTAGGCAAACAATCTCTGATCGGGACCTGAGAAGGGTCCGCACCGAAGCCATCACTGCAAAGACACCTGACCTTTCTTCAAGATTCTCCAAGTTTTTAGTCATTCATTCCGAAGGCGTTAAATAGCTCTCACAAATGTCCACATTATTTGTGGCAAAGGTACTTGAAGGTGCAATTAGCAACAACTACAAGGCAAAGAAAATAAGCTCCGGCGATTTACTTGTTGAGGTGGATTCAAATCAGCAGAGTACTGCACTACTAGGTTTAACGTCTATTTCTGGTTATGACGTCTCTGCCTGCCCCCGCCCCTCCCCCCCCCCCCCCCCCCGAACGTTAAACAGCATTCAAGGAGTTATCTCCGAGGATGACGTTCTTGATAGCTCTGAGAGTGAAATTGTTGAATGCTTCTCTGACCAACGTGTCACAGCTGCAAGGCGTATTACCATTCGTCGTGACGGGAACGAGCTGAAAACAAAACATGCTGAACTCGCCTTCCAATCGACCATCCTTCCTGAAGCTGTGAGGGCTCGGTACCTGCGCTGAAGGGTTCGGCCTTATGTTCCAAAGCCCCGAAGATGCTTCAAGTGCCTAAGATTTGGCAATGGCTCTCAAAGTTGCCGTGGAAAGGCCACCTGTGCAAAACGTAGCAAACCCGACCACGAAGCTGATGCATGTTCCAACAACCCACACTGTGTAAACTGCTCAGAACCTCACGCAGCATATTCCAGATAATGCAAGACATGAAAAGACGAGAAAGATGTCCTCACCTTGAAAGTTAAAAAAAAACAAAAAACCTTTGTTGCCCTGAAGCACGCCGTCATTTTGCATTCGTGCGGAAAGGCGGCTACGCCCAAGTGGTGCAGCGGGGAGCTGCATCACTGAAGGTGGCAGTGGCAACCCAGACGTCCTTTCTGGAAGATGGAAAGCCACGGCAGTCCCCCACGCCCCAGCTGAATATTCAGCTTCCGGGGCGTGCAATCTCGGCTGGACGGTCTATGGACCCTCCAAGCCAGAGTGCGAACCCTCGCGCTCCAACGGGACAACCGCATTTGTCCTCTCTGGCTATTTCCCAGAGCCAGGATGGGTCGGTGGCTACCGCAACCGTCCCTCCTCCGCAGTCTCCTTCCAGGGAGAAGGGTGGGCACTCTCGCCCACATACCCTGGAGAGAGCATTATCGAAGGGGCGGCATGGCTCTCGCGCCGCAAATGCAGCGCCTAAGGGACAGGAACGGGTGGACTTGGGCGACGCTTCGCCCAGCACCTCCTCGGCCCCTTTGGCTGGGTCTGGTCGCGGGCGGGGCATGGCGCCCCGTTCCCCGAAACCTGAACAAACCTGCAGGAAAAGGTTTCTTCAGGTTCGGGTTTTCGGCTTTCCTCCACACTCATCCATGGCCTCAGGAAACTGAGGCCATGGATGTGTGTGGAGAAGTCTTCACTCACGCGTCTGACCAAGACGACTTGGAGTGGCAGACAATTATTAAGAGTAAGCACAAAAGCAAAAGACCGGTGATCCCACCAACGTGACATTGCACATTACTTTTTTTCCACATACGGCAGCTTTAGAATTTTTACTTATTCTCCGAGCGTTTCTTCTTTACTCTCATTTTAACTCGTTTTTTAAACAATGACCAATTTCCAATTTATGCAGTGGAACTGTCGTGGCCAAATGAGAAATATTGATTATGTAAATTATTTTATGGACGAACTGAGACCCATTGCACTCAGCCTGCAAGAAACACATTTAAATAACACTCATACACAGGTTTTTTCGTCGGCACCAAGTTTTTAGGAAAGATAGACTCTCCCCTAATATGTCGGGAGGAGTGGCATTAGTCGTGCAGAGTGGTGTTGCTTGCTCGGATGTCCCTCTATCTACCCCCTTAGAGTCTGTAGCTGTACGCCTTCTTGTTGACCGTTTGATTACGGCCGTTTCTCTTCATCTGCCACCTAGCCCCCCACTGCATATCAGTGAACTTGAGTCACTTGTAAAACAATTACCACGACCTTTGTTTTAATTTTAGGCGATTTTAATACTTACCACCATTTGTGGGGTAGTGCTCGCCAGCATTCTCGTAGAGGTGTCGTATATCGGTTTTTATTATCATCTGGGTTGTCTTTTTAATAGGAGGGAACCTACATTTTTTAGTGCAGCACATCAATCATTTACATCTTTCGACCTTTCTATTGCATGACCAAATTTACTTCCATGCTTTTCATGGAAGGTTTTGAATAACCTTTTTACAAGCGATCATTTCCTTATCATTTCGCTATCGATCATTTCCCAGCGATATAAAGGAGGCAGCTGCGCTTCATACCTTCGGGATTTGCGGCCGTTCCGGCCGAAAGGCTGATCGTGAATCTGCTTGGTTTTCCAGGTAAGAATATCACGGGTCTTTCCCTGTCTCGCAATAGTTAGGCCGCAAGTCCCGAAGTGTTCGCTTTGTTGTGCATTTCTTTTTGAAAAGATGGGCGTTTCTATCTCTGTTTACCGGGCACGTATTGGGCGGTTCTTTCGGTCCCATGCCCCCGGGGATGGGAAAAGTCAAATGTTGTTAATTAGACCGGACCTTGTTTTCCCGAGACCCCGGAGTGTGTTTGCTGTCGTCCGAATATGCTCTCTGCTTATCCTTTCTGGAGATGTGGAGCAGAATCCCGGCCCTGACAAAATGGAAGAACTGCAAGCTTCCCTTGACAAGCTCCTTACAAACACGGAATCTGATCAGAATGATAACTCGGAAAGGCTTCAGTCGATATCTAATGGTGTGGCGACTTTAACTGCAAGGGTTGCCAAGCTTGAATCGAAGGTGGAAGAAACAGGACGCAGCCACGACGATATAATCTCAATAAAAAACGACATAGTTTCACTGAAAACCAACTTGTGTGAATTGTCTTCAACTTGTCAGGATATGGGTTACATCGCAGAACAGGTTGATGGACTTGCCAATCGCTTACGAAGAAATAATCTTATTTTCAATGGTATCCCAGAGGTACATGGCGAGACTTGGAGTCAGACCAAGCAGATTGTAACAGATTTCATTCAAACCAACCTGAAAATAACGCTGGTGTAATCGAGCGGGCTCACCGTGTAGGCAGAAAGCGTAACGAATACAGCCGCATGATTGTCGTTAAATTTCAAAATTTCAAGAAAAAACAAAAAATTTTGAATTGTGCACTTTTATTAAAAAACCTGACGTCCATGAAGGTGTGGATAGAAGAAGACTTCTCTAATCGCGTAAAAGAGGCTAGAAGAAAGCTTCGTGAATACGGAAAACCGTTCCGTTCAGCTCAAACACGTGTACGTCTTAGTTTCGACAAGCTTTTCATTGGTGACCAGGCATATTCTTACGACCCCGTATCTGATAGAATTATCGAATTCAATCAAGATTCCGTACCGAGTACGAGCACAGGGCAAAAACCGCATCAAACTTCTCCACGGAATACAAGCAAAGGGCAAGAATGACGGTGCGGGACGAGGTCCAGCACCGATAAGGATGCGTCCTTTCTTGTTGTTAACTTTAGAAGTATTCTCTCGAAACAAGATGATTTAAACAACTTGATCGCGGTATGCAACCCTTTCGTTATTCTCGGGACGGAAACCTGGCTTTCGAGTGACATAGACAACAACGAACTCTTTATAAATAAGGATTACACTATCTATAAAAAAGACAGGAACCAATCGAGAGGCGGTGGAGTCCTTGTTGCTATCAAAAACTGTTTTTTCCACCACTCCAATTTTGTTTGATACAGATATTGAAATTGTTTTTGTTCGTTTGAAGTTCACATTTTCCTATGCTATAATAGGTGCATGTTGCAGACCGCCTGACGAACATGTCTCGTCCAGCGATGAAATGAGTAAAGCACTTGATTATGTCACTCTTCAATTATCTCAGTCTCCAGGTTTTCTTGGAGGTGATTTTAATTTCCCGGGTATTGACTGGATTGCGTACGAACCAAAAGATGGCTGCAGAAATGTCTCACTGTGTCAAATATTTCTGGATTTGTGTAAGTCGAGTGGGCTGAAGCGCACACCCAGCTCGACGCGCGTGGAGCGAAAGCTCGCGCTGCAGAACCCAGGGATCCTGGGTTCGAGCCCCACCCCTGCCCGTTTCGATCTGGATGAGCATCGTACCGGCGTGCGGTCGTGTATCACTACTGCGTGAGCACGTTAAAGACCCCAGGTTAGCAGTCGTACTGCACTGGCAAAATTGCTCATCTACAGTGTAAACCAGTGTCGCCCCTACTGGCAGACCAACCTTACGCTGTATAAATCACTAAAACGTCCAATTTGACTTTTTTTACACATACCGACTCGTGAGAATTCCATCCTTGACTTATTTCTGACTTCTGCACCTGAAAAGGTTAAATCTGTCTGCTTGCTTGAAGAGCTTAGCGACCACAAAGTGGTTTTAGTAACGCTAGACATTTCAATACGTGACAAAAAGGATGACGAAAAAGTGATCTATGATTATGCAAACGCAAACACAGCTGAGATTTTTACAGCCTTAGAGGCTTTTTTTGGGCAGTTTGAAAGGGACTATAGGTGCCGATCTATTGATGAGAACTGGACCCTAATTGAGGAAACCTTGCTGAAAATACAAAACTTGCATGTACCGAAAATCAAGATTCCCCCTAATGTAAAAAACCCTGGTTTTCTAAGTCTTTAAACAGCCTCCTCAATACAAAAGAAACGTCTCTTTGTCAAAGCAAAAAAAAAATCAATAATACGGACTCATGGAACCGTTAGTATAATCAGGCGGGTGTATGTAAAATAGAAGTGAAAAGAGCGAAAGAAGACTTCTTTGGAGTAAAGCTTAAAGATTTGTTGAAATCAAATCCAAGAAAATGTTGGAGTACTATTTGGCCTCAGTAGGCCACGGGAACCCTTAAGGGGCATTTAATGACGAAGGTATCCCTATGTCTGATTTTGAATGTGCCAAATCTTTGAACGTATTCTTTGGAGAAGTATTCCCCCGTTAGATCTTCCCGCTGTCAACCTGTTATCCTGATGTCAACATTCCTTTTCTAGACAAAGTTAGCCTTACTTCTCTTGGTATAAGCAAACTCATCGACAATCTTCCTCATTACTCTTCTCCAGGTAATGACAATTACACTGCCAAATTGCTTTAGCAAACTACCCCATACTCTAGTAGTCTCCTGAGTTTGTTGTACCAACAGAGTATTGACTTAGGTGTCATTCCTAAAGATTGGAAGCATGCAAAAGTGCTGCCTATATTTAAGTCCGGTGACAAAAATTTTCCTAACAACTACCGTCCTATATCACTGACTAGTATCCCCTGTAAGCTTTTAGAACATATATTATATAGTAACATTATGAGTCACCTTTCAGACAACGACCTGCTATTTTGCAATCAACACGGTTTTCGTAAACATAAATCATGTGAAACGCAGTTATTTGAATTGGTTAACGACGTTCATGAAGCTATTCATTCTAGGGTTTAAACAGATGCTGTGTTTCTAGATTTCTCTAAGGCTTTTGACAGCGTTCCTCACCAGCGGCTTCTGAAAAAGTTAGGCGGTCTAAATCTTTACCCTATGTACACCAATTGGATCCTTAATTTTCTCTCGCACCGAACACAATCAGTAACCATTAACAAAGACACCTCTAATACAATAAATGTTATATCTGGAGTTTCACAGGGCTCAGTTCTTGGACCGCTTCTTTTTCTTGTTTATATCAATCACCTCCCGACAAACAAAACCTCTAAAATTCGACTGTTTGCCGAATATTGCGTTATTTATATGCAAATACGTAACTCGGACGATGCTTCGCAATTGCAGCGGGGTCTTGATTCCGTCACAGCTTGGTGTACGGATTGGCAAATGTGTGTTAACGTATCAAAAAGCAAAGTCATGACGTTCTCGACCAAGGAAAGCAATATTGCTTTTGATTATACACTCGCCAACACAAATCTTGAAAGGGTAACAAAGTATAAGTATCTTGGCGTTATCTTAACAGAAAAACGGGATTGGAAGGAACACATAGACTTTATTGTTCGTAGGTCAAACCAATCGCTCGGATGCTTGAAAAGACACCTATACTTAGCTCCTCCAGAAGTCCGCATCCTTGCATACACATCATTTGTTCGTTCTAAAGTTGAATACGCTAGTGTGATTTGGAAACCCATGGCAAATAAATTATACACAGAAGTTAGAGTCCGTACAAAACAAAGCTGTACGTTTTATTTATAAAGACTATTCACACTCATCCAGTGTAACTGCCCTGATAATCGAGAGCCGGCTTGCACTCATGAGTAGCAGGCGTAACAGGCG
>JABSTQ010006886.1:0-40368 GCA_013358835.2 Ixodes persulcatus
CGGTCGCGCACGGCGCGAATAGTTGAGTTGCACCAAACTCTGGATGTAGTGCTGGTAAAGCCTCACCGTCCTTTTCGGAGCACAGCACTGTGCGACTCGCGCGACTGCGGTGTCTGTTCTGCGGGTGTCGCTTCTTCTGCAGCGCGTCGGTGCATGCCAAGGAGCGCACTACAACGGGTTAACTTGCCGTGATACGATCGTGACTTCGCCAGCACATCGAAATGAATCGGATTTTTGAAGCGAATATCAGATACCGCAATATTTGAAGCTGCTGCCTGAAAGACAACTCTAATCTGAACTAAAACATTCCACAATAGTGAGGGTCGTTAGATGCTGTGCAGATACCTTAAGAGAAGTGCAGGCTGATAAAAACTAAATATCCTGTACCATCAGAACTCAGTGTGACATATTTAATTGATTTTTTTTTTATCTGACGAGCAGATAAACTTGGTTTTAAGTAAATTGTTTTTTTTTGTTTTTACTTTGTTGAATTTTATATATCCTGTCTTAAAAAGGCGACAGGCACTGTGTTCCAATAATAGAGATGGGCTTTATATAGCAATGCAGCATTATTTCATTATCAAGTAATATGCCAACATATGCCCGGACTCTGCTCCAAAAGGGCCACTACCTGCTCCAAAACAACATTTTGCCTGCTACAAGGCCTGCTCCAAAAGGTAAAATGGCACTTCCATCATGATTCTCAATAAAGCGGGAAACATAATGGAACAAAACCTCGAGAGGTGGCTACTGTTTAAATAAACGATTATTAAAAAATAAAATCAGTTGTATATTTAGTGGTTAATGTTACAAGAAAAGTAACTCGCTGCATTTGAGGTAAAGTAATGTGTTCCTTTTGGTTACGTTAAGAGCGAGTAACGACTAACGGTATTTAGTTTCTTTTTGGGGTTAACGTGTACATGTCTGTGTAGCGGTCCCCGAAGCTATAAATACAATCCGCTTCCAAACTTTCGCGACTCGTCTCGTCTCGATGATGTCCCAATGTTGTTGTGCCGTTAAGAACTGGAGAACAAGATGAGGTATTCCAATGTACGGGAGATGACCGCCCAGCGTAGGTTTCAGTGAACGATCATGCTCGAGAATGCAGTTATTCAGTCACCGGCAAAAACATGTTAGTTAGATGGTGTTGTGTGGTAAGTTACACCCTCTGGACCGCGTGTCTTTCAGCACGTTTTGTTCTCCCTTTTGCGTATAAATTCCGTTGCGAGTCAGCGCTTGCGTTGCGTGCACGTTTCTTTCCTCTGTCATTGTTGTTTCTGGGGGGCGCTGTACTGCTCACCTTGTCATCACACCAACTCGCCCAGCTTACCACACCTCTGCGATTTATTTCAGTTTGTCTCTATTTTTGCCTAACATTCTATATCAAGGCCACTCCTGTTTGTGAGCTAAAACGATTCACGATGCATACTCTTTCCACCTCCAATTCACGAATCTAATTATCTCAAATTCAGCTGACATTGCGTAAACATTACCCAATAGACCCTTTTCAAAAGTCAGAGTCACCTTGTGGCAGTCCCATGAGCTCCAATATTGCCGCTCTAATGGCGGTGATAGGAGATCATGCTCGGCTAAACCAAGCACCCTCGATTTCGTGAGTCGAAGGTGACGTAAGGGGACCAACACTTTTTCCGCTTTCTGCTCTATGCTTTCGAAGACGTTCGTATTTTCTGGTGTGGAGGAACTGTGTAGTGCCGCCATTAGAGCGTCGGGTTTGGCTCTGCACAGGGTGGGTAGACTGACTTTCGGGAAGGGTCTATTGTACTATAGGCAGTTTCGTTCCACGTTATGCAGTCATAATATGCATGAGGGGAGAACTATTCCTTGCATTTGTTTGGTCAAGTGACAAGTGCTATGGGTCCACTCTAGTCGCAAGTACGTTGTGCTATAAAGTGGACACGACCGACCCGTGTGGCAGCATGATGACAACTGAGGTTTATTGCCAGAAATGAAGGCTTGAATAAAGAAAGAAGAAAACAGACATAGAAAGAAACCCCGACACGTGCGAGCGGTGCTGGCTTTGCTCGTGCCATTACGTCGCTGTCAGTCATTACTCTGTTGCTGCATCGTCACTTCCCAACACGTTGCGCGACACAGTTGCCGTGAACAGGACATTGGTGCTTTTAGGGATTAGCTGAGCCGCGTTATTGACGAACCTAAATTTTTGTTTGGGGGGATAGATATGCAGAATATATTGCGCTAGTAACTTTGACGGTAATGTTCCAAGTGTGAGAGAAACACAAAAACCCGTCGGCAGCATGTTCGCGCTGACTTTGTGATTCTTTTTACATGAGCAATCTTATCCGTGTACTGTATCTGGTTGCGGTGCGGTCGTCCAATAAAACTAAATTGAATACTTCTCTTATACCAACGAGCACCATGTATGTGCATACATACGAGGTGTGGCTATTAAATTGCGAGATTCATCTTTAAAAATAATAATAATTCAAATTACGCAATTATAATGTTGTCTCCTTAATTACGTGCCTTTAGCATCTCGGAGGATAGATACCATCACTTTTCCTGCCGATGCCTGCACTTTTCCTAGCTCTGCGTTCAACTTCTCTGGACGTGGAATCTTGGAATGTTTCCACTGTTTCGATTTCATGCCCGCCGTCAGAGCGCAGCACCTTAAACTTAGTTGAGAGATGGCAAAAGTAAATAAAGTTGCCCGTCTAAAACAAAAAAAAAATGAAGGAATTGCCATTTTACCATAAGATGTTTTCCATATGGTGCTAAAGTTTGATTTAATGCATATTTATTTACAGAAATTGCTACAACGCGGAACAAGCTATTGTCTGGACATACAACGCTATCGACGGAAAGCGAGAAATGAATGTCGACAAAGAGATTGTACATACATGGCACAATTGAACGAACGGAATTAACTGCAAAGAAACAGGTATTTATTATGCCGACCTATTCCTCTGACATTAGGTAATATTATTTCGAACTGATTCTTTATTAGAATTTGTTCCCTAATATACCGAACGAATTACCACCGCGAAATAATAGTTTTCCCCCAAAAAAGCATTCAAAGTAATGAAGTGTTTAACACTGCCAATGCTACAGATTGGTGGTCTTTAAAAACATATCCTCGTAGCCTTAAAAGCGTTGATCCTTTTTTTTTTTATTACTAGCTATAGAAGCCCTGCCCTTTTATAAATTTATAATAAAGCTACCCGTCTTAGTCCGGGCGTGAGGCTTAACCATTGGTCGGCGTCTCGACTCAGCAAGACATTTCCTTGGGCTAGATAACGTCACTGACGCGGAGAAAACGGCTAGGAGGAGCCTCAGTTGTCCCGCCCGAAGCGCGAGCGTTCTATCCTTTGACCATAGCCCCCTCTATACTCACAAAGCCTGGCAGTTCGACGACGGAGTCATAGAGTGCCCGGTCGCATATTTGGAGCGCGAGGATCTGGTAGCACAGAGCATCAAAGAGCCATTTCTCGGGCAACCTGGACGTCAGCGCACAGCTTTTGCAGCGGCGAGGACCCGAAACGCACTTGTTCGCTCGGGAGAACTGTGTTTCGGCGTCTCGCCGCAGCGGGGCACCAGTCACGTGGCTCTCCTCTGATCCGTTGTCTGCCGCTCCACCTTTTCCATTTCGGCGGCCGCTTCTCGTGGCGATCTGCCAGGCTTTGTCAGTGTATAGGATGCTATGCTTTGACAATGCATAGACAACTCGTGCACCTCAAGCGGGAGCGCGCGCAAGCAGCCACAGCACGGCGGAAGGCATGGCGCGCCTGCTGGAAACCGGGCTTTCGAAAGACACCCTACCGATCTCATTCTTTCAGTTGCTATATAGTACATGTTACACAAAATGTAAACAGTGCTAAAATTGACGATGGGTACGAGGAAGAGAGTGGACATAAATTACGCTTCGGTAGGTGACTTCTCGCAAGAGGTACCGTGAGATGTTTCTTGGTACGCACCTGTAGAAGTAGTGGTTCATCAGGTCACGGAGAACTAAGTGGAAAGCGCTCCGCACCAGGCCCATCAGACCTCCGACGAGTTCTCCCACGGTCCAGGGCTTGTGCGGCTGTTCCAACTGAAACACAAAGCGAATTAGGTGAAATTCACGCAAAACTTCGTGTGTACAAAAAAAAAAAAAAAAGAACTGTGTACGATAAAGCCAGCAGGAGAAGGAGATCGTGAGAGTTACTGACGCGAATCGCTGGCACGGTTTATGACACTGAAGTTTTCCGCTAACATGCCCAACAACTTGGTTTTGTTTCAGTGATTTTTTTCTCACTAAGTCGGTGTATGGAGCTTTTCCCAATCCATGTTACACTATAAGAAAAAAAAAATACTACCCGGGGAAGTGAAATTGACGCTGTGGATGCTTTCCCAAAGGCCCACTGACTAGCCTCGGAACAAAGTGACAACTCCAAGCCGCTGTGCAAGGGCCACTTTTCTGCAAGTGACTACGGGGAGTGGTCACTCTTGAATCAGATATTCATATGCAGGCAGTCGTACAGTGATATAGTAACTTGAATAACCATAAACATATTGAAGAGAAAGTCCCTCTCAAACCATGAGCGTTTGTAATTGAATGGCGGACATCTTCTTCTCGCGATCGGTCGCAAAAGCTCATGCGCCGCGTTTTAGCGCGGAGGAAGAAAGCAGACGGAATGGCGCAGACATTTGCAGACGGTCCACGCTTTCGTCACCTCCTTGCAGCTCGTATTGAAAATGCGGCCCATAAACCACGTGACCCCGATGGAGCAGTTGGAAACTCTCTGTAATACAGGCTCACGAGCAGAAAAGCTGAGATGCACCGCCATTTCTCGGCAGGAATGCAAACCAGCACGGTCTCTGCGTGGCCTCCGAGATCCCGGAGCGCGCGAACGCGTGTGCGCTTCTGGATCTCGGAGGCCACGGTCTCTGTGCGGGCTCTGTGGTATTCGCGTAAATCTTGGTCGTAAGTATTCGCCTCGAGTCGAGATTGAACAGAGTCGCCACCGTGCGGCCAATGTGGGAAACACTGCTAGCGTGGATTCCGCCGCACGTCGTCTGCTCTCGGCGTACGTTGAAGCATGGATCCTGGCGACGATGAAGACTTGTTTTCAGGTAAACTGCGCTATTTACCTTGTGAATGCTTGTTTCTTCGAAAAGATAGTATCCTTCCACGATAGTGGAAACACGCGAAGGCAGGGAATGCAAAGCCGGATTCTTTATAATGTTGCTACTGTGGTTGTTGTTGTGACGCGGTTATTTGTTTCAGTTTCAGTGCCATCGCGTACTATTATGGAGTACGTTGCCGGCGGAAAGCGGTGCCTTGTCGAAGGTGAACAACTTGTGAATGCCGGGCACATTACTGAGTGCAGCGTTGTGGCCCGAACGACCCCGTCGACGAGCGTACACGTGCGGAGTTACGTACTGCAGTCGTCGGCCCTCAGCAAGGATCCCCACACTGTGGATCTGAAACTCACGAACGGTGCCACGATTGATAAACTTTCGTGCACTCGCCCTGCCGAATAACTATTGTTTGTAACTCCAACGGCCGGATACGTCTTTGAGAGAATCCCATGATTCGTCCTCCCGATCGTTTTAAACGCTGCACACGTAAAACCCTTTATTTTTGCGATCCCAAATATACACAAATTAGGCATAGGAAGCTATTCGCGTCCGCTAACTTTCGCGAATTTTAAAGACTTGAATTCTGGCCTCAAAACAAGAGAGGTATTCGCGTGCCTTTATTTTTCTCTAATTTTGTAATTCTCGAAAATATAGGGCTCGCGAAGGGTTTTGCAGTAGGCGGTGCAGTCACTTCTGAAAAGGAATGGTTCGAGATTCGTATGTGGCACCCATGTCCTTTTGTGAGCTTTTAACCTGAGATGTAATCATGCCGTTTTCATGTAGCGTGATTTGCCGTTAAAACTTTATTTCTGAAGCGAAGTGGCACAAAACCTTCGTCACGCGGAAGATAAGCGAAATTCATGGAGTATAACCAAGTAACTGATTAGGCTCAATAGTCAATGTTGCTCCTTCGGTCGTTTGACCAGTTGCCATCAGCCCTATTTATCGCGTACTTCCGACAAGTATGACTTAACGACAACATTCTTCAGGCCATCAAAAACAAAGAACTTCTATGGAAGCGCAGCCGGCGTGCGCCCAGAAAGCAGGAGTTGCGAGCGAAATACAAGGCATCTTGGAACCATGTAAATGCACTGAACGCTCTGCTAGACGTAATCAGTACACAGGAAAACTTTATAACGCGCGTTTCAACTCTAGGGAAACGTGGTCCATATTTAACGAGCTTCGCGGTGTTTCTCAAAAAAGTGCTGCTGACCTGTTGGAAAAGAGCTTTGGAACCAATTTAGTCACCGCAGCTTCTTCTTTCGCTAAACATTTTGCCTCTTTCATTTGTAATAGCACAGGGGACGATGCGCCCAATGCTTTTGATTTAAATATAGTCTCGTCATCTGCGTTTCTTCCTGAAATTTCAAGGGCCGAGTTACATTCCTCTCTATTTTCCTTCAAAAGAAACAAATCACCAGGAATCGATGGTATATCTATCATAGACCTCTGTGATCATTTTGATGTGCTTGCAGAAGTTCTAGTAGCCATGATAAATGGGTTTATATGTTCTGGCTGTTTGCCTGCAGATCTAAAAACAGCAAATAGCAATCGTAGTATACCCATCCACAAAGGTGGCCCTCGTAACTTGCTGTCATCGTATCGGCTCCTCTGGATACTGCCGTGCATATCGCAAATTTTAGAAAAACACTTATTAGTTTCCATGAATGGCTTTCTTGATAAGCATTGTATAATCTTATCTTCACATCACGGCTTTGTCACGGGGCGTGGCTCGTCATGCTTACTAGGCGTGTTCTCTGACTTCCTTCATTCGTCTTTCGATAACAACTCTTGTGTATGCGCTCATTTCCTCGATGTTAAAAAAACATCTGACTCTGTTAATCATACAATTTTACTTAAGAAATTTTGTCGTGTAGGATTCAGAGGTCCTTTCTTCGCTCTGCTGCAAAATTACTTACGATCTCGTTCACAGATCGTATCCTTGGGTAATGTTCGAAGTAGCAAAGTCCCTCTCCTCTCTGGAGTGCCGCAGGGTTCCACACTATCTCCTTTATTATTCAATATCTGTGTAAACGATCTTTCGGCTGTTGTCACTAGTAACATGCTACAATATGCGGATGACACACTGTTATTTACAGAGTCACACCGATATTGAACCCGTCATGCGTATGCTACAAACGGATACTGTCGCAGTTGGTTAAAAGAAAACAGAAAAACTGAATTCTTTAAAAACTAAGCTCGCCTGTTTTCGCAACCCTTGGAAAAAGCTCACTGTCTTTCCGAACTTATTTTTGCATGGTTCTAATTGTGTTCCTTGTTGCTGCACTTCTGTCCAGTATGTTAATTATGTTAAGTATCTTGGTATCTTTTTTTTATTTTGATTTATCATGGAACACGCATATGGCTTTTGTTGCGAAGCGTCTCCGAAGTGTTTCATGCCAGCTTTACAATTCAAAAATGTTTCTTCCGTTTGAAGTGAGAAAGTTGATATTGCAATCTCTGGCCTATAGTGTGCTCAGATACGGCATTACTCTCTTTTTTAATTGTTTCCTGCAATTGCACGATAGAATCGATGGTTTTTTGAATGGGATGTTAAAAAGTCTGTCCTACAATTTATCGCTATGTTCAAGTGACAATATCTTGGGCTCGTTTAGTTACCTTGTTTTATATTCAAGGGCGTTTTATGTACCCAAAATATTCAACGCGTATACCTGACTCGATATTTCTTTCTAAATCGAATCATCACCTTAAAAAGAATGCCAAGAGACTGTTTAATGATAGAAATAAGCATTCTACATTTTGAGTACCAATCGCTGATTTCTGTATTTTATTTTTTGTTCTGAAGAATGTGCTTCCACTGCCAGGTCGCGCCACACAACCCCTAACCGGCTTCGGCAGACCTGACATTTTGTACTGTTGATTTTGATTAATACAGAATAATATTATTATTATTCAAACTGAACTTCAATTTAATTGATCAGGTGCGTCCGACTCACATGCAGGCACTGAGCGATTCACTTCCGCTGCAGTCGATGCCTCTTTTAGTGTGGCCTTGTGTAGGGGGGCTCGTAGGAGTGGCAATTCTACAATGTTTCAAAAGTCGGATTTTCACGCAGTAATAAGTTTGTGGCATTCGCATCCTCTCTAAAAACACCGCAGCGGGAGAACCCACACTAAGGACGATCACACTACCCAGCAGCGAGCGAGCATCAACGCCCAGGCTTTAGGCGTACTTTACTTTGGCCCACTCGTGAGACTTACAGTTTTATTTTTCCAGTTACCTTGGTTGTCGTGCATCGTTCGTTTGAACTCTTCGGCGGTGAAATGTGTAAAGCAAACCATCGCGTGAATCAGATCTCAACTTCGAGAGCCGCTCCTTCCTTAGCGCGCCGGCCGCTGGATATCGGTGAAACTGACCCCCACCTCGGTGCAGTAGGTATTGCACTGAGGCAATGAACAGTATGGGACCATTTTCTGTTAAAATTGCTTTAACAATAATACTGTACGAGGCAATGAACGCGATATTCTGCAGGTTCTTGGCCGCGACCGCGGGTAGCCTATGGGGCAGCCATCTTCCCGTCCACACACTGATGTGGATGATAGCGCGACAGTAGCGCCACCTTTAGTTCGATCTCGAGGCGAATAGAGGGGGTCGTGATGGAAATAGCCAAACCCTAAGAATATCTTGAGCTTAGCGTATGCCCTGTGTTTTGCCAGTCCCGGCGCATGGCTATGATCAACTCTGGTGGCATATGATCGGCACCAGGTCACGTGGCCGCATGTGCCGGCTGCGACTTGAGTAAATAAAAGCTGCGCCTTCGTTTCTATTTTTTTTTTTTTTTCTGGGACTGCCATTGCGTAGAGAGAACAAACGCGCGTTTCAAAGACGGGGGATCAGTGGCCGAGTGAGCGAGCGCTCAGCAGCTCGGAGCACGTGGAGCGGAAGCCCGCGCTGCAGAACCCAGGATAGGGTGTACTAGAATGGGGAGGTGTGCCGTCCGGCGGCCGTCAGTGTGTCAGGACGTGCAAGCACTCCGGTGAATGCGCTGTGGGGCAGAGCGCGGCCATCTGATGGCTGACAAAAGCCTTGCGGTTGCTGCAGAAATGCTCTTTTCTGCGTAAAAATTATAGTAGTCTTTCATTTTTTGTCTGCTCGGTTGGGGGAAATAGTAAGTGCTATCCTACCTCACACCCTTGTGAAATGCGCGGTATGTGCGAGTGGCAGACGATTATATTCAAAGTGCAAATGCCCCCGAGAGATGTCAGTGGTTTACATAGTCTCGCTTCTTTCATTTTATCTTGTTTTTCGTTTTCTTTTTATAGAAGAATAATTGTCTATCTCACCTTACATATCAGCATTAAGGAAGCAAAGTTTGATTATGTTATGATATGCGATGCTTTCCTCTCCACTTTAGTGTCATAGCTCTTCTAATTATTTTTTTCGGCTACTCTACATTTTGCAGACCTTTAGAAACCTAGTTTTTGTTCTGGTGTTAATATATATTTTTTGTGTGTAGCATGGCATAATGAAAGCGAGCTTTTCTTGACTTCTGCATTCTCAGTCAAAGTTTATAGACTGGGAAATGTCTGAATTGATTTCATCTGGTGACCAGGCATTATATACAAACAAACACCAAGACTGGCAAAATAAATGTAGAAACTTCAACTGCTGTCTTCATTGAAGAAATATCCCACCTGTATAAGTTTGGTACCTCTGACATGTCACACAGGTCAGACATTCTTCTTGGAATTATTTTCTCTTAATCAGTTGTCTTTTTCTTGGAATCAGACGATCCCATTCCGCGAGCATAGAGGCGTCGCTTCATGTGTCGTGACCGACATTGCAGCCCGGTACAAAAAACCACCACCCTCTCTTTTTTTTTTTCGCAGTATTTGACATCGTTGTGAGTATCTTGTCTTTTCGGCACAGCTAGCAACACACAATACTAGTCGCTTCACACACAACGAAAAACGAGAACAACTTTCAGCCTTTCCACTCTGGTGAAGAAAGAAGACCAGCGGAGCTGTACAATGGAAAGTAATGGTCGGCCGCAAGTCGGCAAGCCAGAGTGGAAAGGCTGCCGCCATCTATGAACGACGGCGGCAACCAGATACGTGGCTTGCCGCCGTCGCTCATAGATGGCGGTACTTGTCCAGAGGTTGGTGTCTTATTCCTTTGCGGGGGACACGATCCTGGGGAAACTGGCCCTTAACAGCTCCTCTGTAAAAAGTCACACCAACACGTCCCAAGCCTGCCTCGCTAACACTCCTTCTTACGCAGCTGCGACTGGCAGCGCCACCCCAGACCCCTGCAGCAGAATTGGGCAACGCGTCACCCAGCTACTATGGTGAGACCACTGAACTCTCTGTCTATTCGCTCGATCGCGTTTGACCAGCTCCGCCTATGAACGGGAATGTGGCCACGGTCAGTCAATTTTTTGGTAGAGTTATATTATCTACATCATGGTAATATGGCATACAGCGCTATGGCGGCAGGCTGTCATAAAAACAGCCGTGGGTCTAGTACACTGTACCGTGGGTGATATTTCGTGCTTGATTGAAGCTGTTCGGCGAAGCAGATTCTTGAAACTCAGCGTAAACGATGGCCCATCTTTGAGGACCCGGCGAAAGTTCTACAAAAGCGCAGCACCGGGGGAAAGCAGCGCAGCTCGCATCGAAAGCAGACGCCGTACCGGCGTCTGCTTTCGATGCTTCTTTCGATGCGACTTTCGATGCGTGCTGTGCTGCTTTTTCCCGGTGCTGCGATTTCGTGAAACTTTCACCGGGTCCTCAAAGGCCGGGCTACCAATCACGCCAGGTTTCAACAATATGTTTCGTCGAACAAATTCGATCAAGAACGAAATATCACCCATGGCTATTTTTATGTCAGCCTGCCACCACAACTGCCACAACGCTGTCTGTCATAGATGAATAATAGTGGCTGCCTCAGCTGTACATTGACTACAAATATTATAACTCTACCAAAAATATGGCCGCTAGTGGCCGCATTCTCGGAGCGGGCAAACGCGATCCAGCAAATAGTCATAGAGATCAGTGGGTGAGACCGACGCGATCGGCACACCTCCCAGTTCCAGTACACCCTAGCCAGGAATCCTGGGCTCAATCCCCACCCCTGCCCGTTTCGATCTGGATGAGCATATTAACGGCATGTGGTCGTGTATCACTACTGCGTGGTGCACGTTCAAGAAATCAGACTAGCGGTTGTACTGCACTGGCTAAATTGCTCATCTACAGCTGAGAGACAAGTCGCCCGTTGAGGCAGACTAACCTCAGGCTGTATAAACATACACACAACACACAAGTTTCAGAGCAGAGATGGCAAAAGTACTTTCAGAAAGTAATTAAATTACGTTACTAATTAATTTTTGAAAACTGCAAAAATGTAGGTAAATTACATTTACAAATTACCGCAGACTAAAGGTAACGACATTACATTACAATTACTTTCCAAAAGTAATGAAATTACTTTGAAATTACTTTGACATTACTTCTGAATATCTTGAGGCAGTAATTCGTGCTCATTTTATTTACCGTATACACCAACACTGTGTTTACAAAACAAGCCCTCGTTTGCTCACACAGCGCGTGTGCAGGAACCAGATGCGGGAGAAGCGAGGCGCTGCGCATTCTAGAGTGCCGACAGCAGCGCCAGCGCAGTGATGTGATATCAAAGAGCTGCGTTGGTCAATATCTACCAAAACTGATTTTACTTTTTATACCACAGCATCTTTATGCGCCTCAAAGGTAACCATACTGAACAGTGGTTTTGCTGGCACAGATAACATAAATGTTAAACATAATGAATAGCTTCTTTAAAACCATTGCAAAGTGGAATAGGCTGTCTGAAGACCAGGTGTGCTCTACAAATGAAGATGTATTTTTTTCAAAACTGTAACCCCCCTGCAATAACGCCTCCGGGCAATGCGGGGCAATCTTTGAATAAAGAATGAATAAAGAAATGTGACTCAGAAAGACAGTAAGCTCACCGGTTTCGCTGTTCATTCAAGGGTGAAGGTTCTTACTAAAAGGGTGATATGTTTCCGTCTTCCCGATTTAGAACTTGTAGTCCGTGCCAGTTTGTTAAGTCGGGCAATGGCAGCTCATTCTTACAAGGAGTCGACACGCGAAACATTTCCCTTCCGCCTCAGACGCAACCTAATTCTATTCTCCCAAGAGCACTTTACTCAGCGACAGCTTTTCTTGGCAATGCAGTGGAGAGGAGGAGAGCCCGCCCACAGTTTTATTCAGCGCTGAAAATGGGAGAGGGAACGCGTGCCTGTACCCTCCACTGCATTGCCAAGAAACGTTGTTGCCGAGTATTGTTGACCTATTCTTCGCCATTCCTTTCAAGGAGCACTTTTCCCAAACACCCAAAGAGCCCAAGTTTTTGCGCATTGTCACACAAAGGGACTGGATAATTGCTAAGCAGAAGCGTCACCAGTTGAGGAACGGCGCGAGCTGCCTAAATTGTATACTTTCCCAACAAACGGGGGGGGGGGGGGGGGGGGGCGATATCTGCTTGTAGGATTATTCGCGAATAAACTTCCCAAAGGAAGGCAGCGAGGCATACCGCGAGCGGCACCTGCATTTCTCGAGGACGCAGAAAACGTTCTGGGGCTTTGACAAAGCATTTGGAACTAACTATTTATTCCGGTCGTTTGTTTTTCACAGTGGACGAAGCTTACGGTTTGACCTCGTTGGACGAAAATACTGGGCTGGGGATTTGTTTGTCCTGTTCTCTCAGGTTTTAAATTATGTTTAACTCACTGGTGATGTGCCCGTCACCTTGTAGCCTATGAGCCGTTCATCCCTAAGCCTACGCACTGTCAGCTTAGGGATGAACAAAGTACAGTATCGTCGTAATGACGCGACGGCGTGAATCTGTCGTGCCTGGAGTTCGTAAGCCGTTGCCTTCCAGCGATGTGTACACGTAACCTTTCTCCTTCGCCTTTTCAGCCCTCCTTTGTGCGTCTGTCCAGCTTTTCACGCAAGGCTCAGTTGGCCGTCGTTTATTTCCTCTGATGCTCTTTCACAACATTTCACCATGCAAACTAATTTTCTCTTCTTTCTTAAAGCTTGCGAACGAACTTTCTAATTTAGGACAAAAGTAATTTCAAAAGTAAGGAGTAATTTTCTCCAAATTACTGCCTGAAAGTAATCATTACATTACTAAATTACAAGCCTAGAGAAGTGATTCATTACATTACTCATTACTTCAAAATGTAATTTAATTACTGTACTTCCGTTACCGTAATGTCATTACCGCCATCTCTGTTTCTGAGGCTGTTAACGACACAAAGTAATTGGAAGTTGTATTTACGGGAAGTAACAAAAACTGTTGCAGCGCCCCGTCAATATCGCCAGATTTAGCGCATCCTACCTGTGCGACGAAGTTGTCGAAGTTTATAAGTGGACCCAGACACATGGACGGCAGGTAAAATACGTAGGCCAGGCTCATCCAGAATTCGGGAAATCTGCGGTTGGAGGACTCTGGGTCCGTGGCGAAATCCACGCTGAAACTCAGGCACCGCAGCACAGTCCAGGCGACAGTAATCGACGTCAGGAAATGCTCCCTGACTCCTTGCCGCTTACGCACGAACTGCGAGAAGGTAGTCGTCGAGCATTAAAAGCTAAACAACCGCAAAACCTGATTTTTTTTTCGTCAGGCGCATCTGTTTTATTCCCATAAAAAAAAAAAAAATCTTTCCCCGCATAGGGGGCGGATTCACCAAACACATTTTCAGTTCCGGTAAACCGTGTTCCTCTATGCTGATGAAAACGTCCGCCATTTTTCCCATTGGTTTGCATGCGAAGGCTTAGTTATTGGTGTCATTTTTGGTGCCCATGCAAAAGCCTGGCGAGCAGCTCCGCCGACGACAGCTCTCAGTCGGTACGACCGGGGACGAATTGGCGCGGCATAAACCCACGCTTATTCCGCCTATATTTCTTCTCGAAGTCGCCCGCGGTACCTATCGGGGCCATATTTGCCGCCGACGGGTCGACCTCTATATCGGCGGCTCCCCTTAAGTTTGATTGAATAGCGCTATGTACAAAAATTGAGTAACAGCGGTCGCTTTTTTAATGTTCCAGACTGCTCTGGCTGGGGCAGTCGATCACGACGCGAAAGAACTTGAGGGAAAACACTGCCTTCGCGAATCGAAAGGTGAGGGAAGAAAGTTCATCAAAATGTCGTCTGGCGATATTTTGAGCGGGAAGTAAGTCACGGGAAAACCGCCCGGTACCAGAGGGATCCGATGTCGCGTTGACCTTTTGACGGGACCGCACAAATCGAATTTTCGATGTCTCGCGCTAGGATCTGCTATAGGGATTCACTGGCCGCCATATTTGAGGTCACAGTTTAGAGCGCATGCTCAGAACGAGCTCGCATTAATAGGCTGCCAAGATCGGCAATCTTGATGGTGCGTGGTGCACGTTGCAAAATAACTGTGGAAGCTCGCCATCAGCACGTGCTCAGCATTAGAGCACACAGATATGGCCGCCAGTGAATACACCCTATAGAGCTAGCTCGTAGACGGTGCGTTTTAAGCAAAACATCTTTAAAATTTAAGTAGTATGTGAGTCAAAAGTAAATAAACAAAACGCTTCTTTTTCTACTTACCGTGTTCGTCAGCAAACACACGAGGGATTGATGCAACGTTGGCCGACAGATTGCGGCAGCGGTCCACTAGACAAACGTTTAGTGGTCTTTGCTTGTCAAGAAACGGCGTCCCCCTCTTCGCTCTATGTTTTCTGTGCAGAATTTTGCTATTCTTACGAATACACATATCACACGCCTAAGAGCTCCACTCTAAAGATTTGAGACGTTTTGCTATTCTCTGCAATGCCGAAATAGAGCGCAGCTCTTGAGGAGGAGGAGGAGAGTGTACGGAGGGGAAGGTATGCCCCTCCTCCCCTTCTCCTCTCCTGCTCCCCTCCCATTTAGCGGGAAATTTTCGCCAAATTTTCCTTTATATATAGCGGAACAAATTCCCCGCTAAAGTTAGCGGGAAAATATGTCCGCTAAATATAGCGGGGAAGTTTTTCCGCTAAATTTAGCGGTGAGTTTTTCCGCTAAATTTAGCGGGGAATTTTTTTTCGCTAAACTTAGCGGGGAAATTTTTCCGCGAAATTAGCGGTGAATTTTTTCTGCTAAATTTAGTGGGGAAATTTTTCCTCTAAATTTAGTGGTGAATTTTTCTGCTAAATTTAGCGGGATAGTTTTCCACTACATTTAGCGGGTAAATTTTTCCACTATATTTAGCGGAATTTTAGCGGAAAAAAATTTCCCACTAAATTTAGTGGGTAAAATGTTTCCGCTAAATTTAGCGGGTACATTTTCCACTAAATTTACTGGGGAAATTTTTTCGCTTAATTTAGCGGGGAAACGTTTTAGCTAAATTTAGCGAGGAAATTATCCCGCTAAATTTAGTAGTGAAAATTTTGCCGCTAAATTTAGTGGGGAAACTTATCCGCTAAATTTAGCGGGAAAATTCTTCTGCTAAGTTTAGCGGGGGATTTTTTCCGTTAAATTTAGCGGGAAAATCGTCTCGTTAAATCTAGCGGGAAATTTTTTCGCTACATTTAGGCGCCATGTGATGTCACGAGGGTGACTCGTGACCCTCGTGACGTCACACGTGACGTCATTATGGGAAACGTCCCGTAAAGGTCCATACGCACATCTGCGTTTGAGCGCGGTGCGTTCCGTAGCGGCAAGCGGACGCGCTGCGTTGCGAAGAGCGCTTGCGCCATGCTTGTACGCACGGTTGCGCTGACACGCAGTCAACCGAAGTCAAGACCCAATAAGAACGCGCTATCGTCGCTAGCGGCTCACCAATAGTAAGCGAAATCGGAGGCAACATGGCGGCGCCCAGCGACAGCGCCGAAGTGTTCGATCTTGGGTCAATCCCGCTGGGTTCCCCGACATTTGGTCAAACTTGAACATCGCAGCCTTGCGCTCATTACAAAAATGTGAACCCATTTGGCCCACGCGAAAACGCCGCTTCGCGGCGTCCGACTATTCGCTAAAGTGTCATTCGGTGAAACGTGGGCGTTCGCTAAAATGTCATTCGATCAAGTGAGTGCCTCCCGTCCTCTGCCTATAGGTTCGCTGGTTGTACATTGGGAGTCACGGGCGTGTTGTCTCCTGTGAGAGCGTCGATCTCACTTCTAAATTTTCAGTTTTCTGGATTACACACTCGCGGCGTACCTTCGACTTCGGCGGGGCCGGCGTGGCAGCCACAGCAGCCCAAAGGCGCCGGCGGCGTCTGCTCGCGGGCGAGGCTTGCGGGGGGTGACGGCCAGAACAGCCGGGCGCGTACCGCGTGACTACAAGGGCCAATCACGGCGGCCTCTCTTCCCCTTTCCTCCTCTCTCTCTTTCTTTTTCCTCCTCGCGGCTTTGTGCTCTCGGCGAAATGTATATACGCGCCCGGTAGATACATCACACTTTTCACCCTTAAGCTGAAACTGCAGCAAAGCTACGAGTGCGAGCTAGCCCGCGCTCTTGGCTTTGAGACGTGCATTTCTAGCGCGAGTGCTCGTTCTGCGGAAGAACGCCTGGAGCTCTCGTGCTTGATGCCATACACGCGTGTTTTGTGTGTGTGTGTGTGTGTTACGCACGCGCTATTATCGTGGATGGGTCGCGGGGACTCACCAGCATTGGATCCCACTTGTCCGTGAAGGAGTAATGAAGGAGCGCCAAGAGGCTGACCAGGTAGCAGGCGACGCGGATCCTGAGGCCCGCCAGCAGAAAGAAGGCGGCGTAAATAACGAAAATGACGAGCACGCCTTCCCAGCCCACCGTCCAAGCCAATGCCAGGGCGGAGAAGACCGGGTAGAGGCGGGCCCGAAGCTGCAAAGAACGGGCCACACTGACGTTCTTTCGAAATCGAAGCGCCCCTGGCGCCGAGGTGCGACGCGGTGCTATCTGGGAAACTATGGGTCTTTGGATTTTCAGTTAAGATCGTTAAAGGGGCCGTGCAACGATATTCGATTGGAATGTTTTTCACTTTACACAAGCTTGTTGGCCCTAGAGGGGACCCAATTGTATACTCGTACACAACGCCACTGAACAAGAAACTCCTTTGTTGCGGTGTCATTTCAAGAACGAAGGCGAGCTTTTTTTTTTTCAATCTCTCCTTCGCAAAACTTGATGACGTAGCTGGCGTACCGCTGTGTCTCGCAATGACGATATTTAAATGCGGTTCATAGATTGGACCTTCGCATTGCGTGTGCACTCGAATTGGCTTGTGATAATCAATAGCTCGACAAGCATTCGGGTAGTGGCCCGTGTCGAATTGGAACATTGGGGTTGGCAAAGCACCTCTCGTGTGCTTTGCCAACCCCAATGCGTGGCTATGATTAACATTGGCGGCATTAAATCGGCTCCAGATAACGTGGCCGCTTGTTCTGGCTGCGAGTTGAGGAAGTAAACGCTGCTGGCGTTTTTTTTTTTTTTTTTTTTTGCGACTTATATTGTTGGTGGTGAAAAACAAACACGTGTGTTATGATTGCTATACAAAAGCTCCACTGTTGCCTACATGCGCGTTAGAAAATAGAGATGGGGACTGCATGTGCGCTTGTGTCGCAGAACAATCGAACATGTGTCTCGTCTCGGTCCTTTAAATTATCGCGTAACAACTGGCGACGAAGGGTAAATCACGTGTTTAACCTGATTACAAGATCCCGCAATACCGTACACTGGAGCCTTTCGACCCCGACAGTCAAGTCTTAAGGTGCAACCCCACCGTGCATGACGATTTGGTGCTTTTTTGACGGTTTATAACTTTATTTTTATCTATCCTACAATTAAAAAGTCAATTTCAAATTAAAGAACTGATTTTCAACCATACTCTAATGTCTCAATATTACGATTATTTTTAGTTGTTAGTTAAATATTCAGCCTTTAATAGACTACAGTCTCTAATATTCAAAGAATTATTTCTCGAGTTATAACGTCCCATCGTCCACGATATTTTACGTGAACGTTCGGTTAGATATAATGAATTAAAAACGTTAGCAACGAACTGTACAGATAATGTATATCTTAATATAAAAAAACAAAGTTTAAAATGGTATTATTTTATGGTGCTATAAAAACGTAATCACGTCAACTATTCAAAATTACGAGACATTAAATTATGAAGCATCCTTCGATATTACAATTTCTAAAAATTCCATATTAATATATTACACGTTAAGAATGTTATTAGACCTCAGACGTTTCCCATTAAATTACGGCAAATTGCAGTTTCTTAATATAAAATACAGATGGCGACACGTGTTCTAGAATAGCTTGATATGCATTTCCCGTCGTGTGCCGCGTGGAACGCCACGTGAAAGACTGAAGAAGCGCCAGATGTCAGGGTGTCAGATGCCTCGATACCCGTGCACAATGGATGCCCAAAAAGAGAACCGTGTTTTTCGGTCCGTGTAAACGAACTCTGAATCCCAGAATGCTCATACTCCGTGAAAATGTGACGCTAGCGGTTGTGCGGTATTTTCGTAACTATCTGTTTGTATTTGTTTGAGCCAGTAAAAACGAAAACCCTCGTATATTTCAAATGAGCACGTGAGACCGTAGCCTCCCAAACTTAGCACCATGCACTGGCTCACCCGCGGATTCCCCTGCAGGAGAACCTGGCTGACCGCAGCTTGCACGAGGCACCACAGCCAGAAGCTGAGTAGATAGGATCTACCGTGCTTCCACGAAAAGTCCGTGTCATCCTGAAACGAATATCCCTCACACATCTGGTTGTCGCGCTTTTTTTTTTAATGTCACGTTAACACTCGAGTGTTTAAATAATACCAATTACCTATTTGATTTAGTTTTACACTATATCTATACATAATCAGTGTTTGTAACCTCAACCATTGCCACTTGAAAAGAAAAGACAAAAATTGCACCTGTACTCTTGTCTGCATTCAGCGTCTTCGTAACCTTTATTCCATTCGATTAGTAGGGTTCATTCATCCGAATATTTTGAAAAATAGGTTTACTTTATATATAGAGCTCTTTTCCGTTCCACCTTATGATGGAGGGCGCTACGTTTCATCCAATTGAGCTCCGAGAACGCATCACGGGGCTACACTATCCACGCGCACTTCCCTGTGGCCCTCAGGAAGGTCACGGGGCACTAAAGGGCTGTTCACGTATGACGCGCTTTCTTCTGCGGGCAACGTTTGCTGGACGGAAGCGGAGGTTTTCTCTTCGGTCCCGGTTTGCTTTAAAACGTTTTTTTTTTCCTTTTGGTTTTTTCTTTTGTCGAGGGGAATGTTTTTTAGTGTTGGACAATATACTCGAAAAAAATATTCAAGTTAAGTTACTAAATTCGTTCTTCATAAAGTAGTTAGAGTTCTACTCAAGGTACTTTCCCTGCAAAATAACCTTAGTAAAAATACTTGAAATGTTAATAAATTACTTTGCAAAATACTTCCGCATTGGGTAATTTGTATCGGCCTGAGTGACATAAACATTCTCTATTTTCAAGCTACAAAAGCGAAAACAAAACCAGTGTGTTATTTTATGCAGCCCCAGTT
The DNA here is from genome assembly GCA_013358835.2 of Ixodes persulcatus. Lineage (NCBI taxonomy): Eukaryota > Metazoa > Arthropoda > Arachnida > Ixodida > Ixodidae > Ixodes > Ixodes persulcatus. Next base: position 19,620 of record JABSTQ010006886.1, read on the forward strand.
TGAGGAGTAGCATGTTACAAGACGATAATTTTGAGACAGATGAGCAAACGGAAGTCGCTCTACCTATAGTCTAATCACTGAAAATCACATCTTGTGGTTTTATAATGAAGTTTCGCCGTTTTACTAAGCGTGGAGAGTCGCTGTATTTTGAGTTCATGTGAAACAAATTTATGTACGCAAAAGAGTGACTGAATAACGAGGAGGGCTAACATGTGCCGCGCCTTCTTTAACTGGGGTACCCCAAACTATGCATTCAGAGGTGACTAAACTTCAAAAAGAAAGACACCCATGGAAGTTTAGAGGCACTGCTGTTTTTCTAGGTGTTGTCGATTTCTTTATATATTTTCGCATACTATCTCGAGGAGCCCGTTCAAAAAAGTCGAATAACTTTAAGAGGACTGTTGGTTTGAGTTTTAAGATCTCATCCTGCTGATAGTTTCTGTCCTCCCTTGTTGCAATTCCTATCCTCATAAAAGGGTCGGGCTGTCACGGTTCTTGCCGTAGCAGGGTCAAACATAAAAGAAAACATTGGGCCTTTTTTTGTATTTCCTTTTCTTCTATTTTTTTTATGGCATTTTGACTTTTCTTTGGTCCTAGCTTCTTTCCTGTTCAGTGTTCGGTCGGTTCCTCTTCAAGTTTGCAATTAATTCAACTATGCGCTAGGATAATGAGATAATGAGTACAGGATACTGAGAATTGCAAATTAGATAGAAGAGCAAATACTCTCAATCAGATGTACTTGCAAGATACCAAACTACTACCAAAAGTAATTGAAATACAGTATTTTGTGTAGGGTGTTTGAGATAGGCGCAAGTCTGAAGACAATTAACCTCCGCCATCGCCCTTACACACATTCTTGGAGTGTGACACGACGTAGCCACTCACACACTCCGTTACCAGCCGTCAAGGCCTCCGCTGTTGTTGTCAGTCCCCAGTCTCCCGTAGAGAATAAAGGGAAGGAGTCGAGGGGGAAAGCTGTTTTCTTAACGTGGTTGACGTCCAAACTGAAAACCTAGGCATTGTTGCGTACGGCCCGTGGTGGGGTTAAACGCCGTTATGAAAGCCCCCCCCCCCCCCCCCCCCACCACCGCCGACCACTTTCTGCAATGTCTGCACCTGGGCGTTTGTTTTCGTCGAGCGCCTCTCGCGGGTGAAGGTCGTCTGAATCAGCGAGCCTGCCGCCATCGTCGTTTCGGAAGCACGCCTGCCCAGCGAGCGCACCAGACGGGCGCCGTGATATAACATCAGAACGGCGAAGACAACGGCTCAGGTTTCACGACCGAAACACCAAGGCACGATCCGGGGCGACGAAATCATCAGGACGCCTTCATTCAACGCGTGGACACGAAGAGTCGAATGTCGGCACGTCACGTCTCGGCCCCGGACGATGTTTTGACCCGCTGCGTGGATTCCAACGAGCCGGTGTTTTGGTGAGACTCTCGGCGCCGTCTAGACCGACAGTGAAGTGTTTACGTCGGCTGAGTGTGCGTAATAATGGAATGTGGGGCGGTGTTTGAACGGGACACTTTTCTGTGATTGGCCGACCATCCGCCTATGTGGGGGTCTCTACCTAGGGACCTAGGGAGAACGAAGTGTTTAAAATGAGCGAACTTCGACAAGCAAATATCATCTCTGTTCTTGAACCAACTGTACATCATGTAAATAAACAGTGTACTTTTCGAGAGAGATCGCGGCTCATCGTTGTCCCCGCTGAGCTCTAGCCCGGTGCCTGGCTCGAGTCGCCCCTCCACCACCACGGACACCGCTCGGTCCCCACAGCACGCTCCGCAACGCTTACGATTTTAACGTGCACGTTGTTTGTTCCCGTGCACAGCAAAGAGCGTGTACTATGTGGACAGTTTGGAAACTGGTTTGTATTTTCCTTCACAGTCCCGGTAAATCTATGTCTTAAAATAACATCAGACAACATATATTCATGCTTATTCTTATATTTTCTAGCGAGTATCACTTAGACGCTTTACGAGTTTAAAAAGCGCGTGTTGCAATTGCAGTAAAAAAGAAAAAAAAAAACTAGAGCGAGAAAAACGTCAGTGTTGGGGATTGTTACCCATCGTCAAATTCACGTTGCATGAATGCTTACTCAAATGACTTGCCCAAAATAAGAAAGGGAAAGGCTCTTCACATACTTCAGGAATGCAAATCGAGCGTGAGTTCTGGCCGTAAGCCACAGAGTTTCACGAGACGACTCGCTTCAAACCCCCAAATGTTAACACGAGTTTCTAAAAGAGTGACTCTAAATTTCATCGATAAAGTTTTGTACTCGTCTTCTCCGGACAATAGTCCGCATCCGGCGTAGAGTTCGAAAGGACAAATTTTTATCGAAAAAACAATGTTTTTCCTTAAATAGGCCGCTGTCGGCCCCTAGGCCGCACATTAAACATTAGCACACGCAACCCACCTTGGCAAATGCCGCTTTGTCAGACCACAAAGAAGCTTGGATTGTACAATTTATTTTGCTTGCTTTATATTGCTTTAAATTTAGCTTCATATCGAAAGAAAAGAAGAAGGGGAAACAAAAAGACCAGTTATTCTCCCTGGCCCCAGCCTATAGTACAAATATAAGATTGTTTAATGCGTCAAAGTAATTCCTTTCAGATGAAGCTCATTTAGGCATTAATTGAGCTCCTTGTTCTGGCCCTGCGGGCTGCGTCTCGAGCTGAGCCATCATTTCGTCCACCTCATCCTCCAGCCAGTCCCCTCTTTGTATTCTTCGGCAGTCTTCAAAATTGTACATAAAATAACCTGTAGTAAACCTTGTCATTCACAAAAATCCTCCAAGCCTCGCCAAAAAAAAAAAAAAAAGTTTTAGGCGAAAAAAAGAAGCTGGTTTATTCTGTACCTGCAGACAGTGCGCACGGCGTAAACATTCAACTTTTACGCTTGTTTAATCTACGCACTATAGTTCGAAAAATGAGGCAATTTGCCAGCTGACCGTGGCAGTTATCCGATAACTAATCTCCACGCAACCAGATACAAATGCGGTGAAAATGAACGTCAAAACACGTAATGGTCTCCCCTAAAAAAAAACAAAAAAAAACGCATCGAGTCTGAAGAAACGGCCTGCCCTTCGTGTAACATAAAAAAAAAAATGTTATTAGATAACAAGGAAACTTTCTCCTTACTTTGCAGAAAATGTAACCCGTTTCAGCACCGCTCATGCGAAATGTAACGGTCGCATTCCGCCCTTCTCACAAAAAGGAGCACTTAATGCGATCGCCGTTCCTTCGAGCTCTGTTTCATCTAATTTGTATTTACTTATTTATTCGTGTACTTGATACCCGCAATAGACAATTTTCGAAACTTCAAGCAACATTGGCGGTGCATTTCCTGGGCACGAAGTGTGTGATTGGATCCGAATCGTCGCCAAGCGCTCACGCAGCACTCGTCTCCAATACGGGCGGTTATCATTTGAGCCCGTTCTCATGTTGACCTTCTCGTCTTTTCCTTCTCAAAAGGACCGTTCTCAAAACGTTCTTTCTTGGTTAGGCCCGCCGCGTGCGCTCCTTTTTGTTTACATCCTTCGCGTTCGATCCTCTCCAAGGAAAAAAAAAATCAAGTGGGGAGCACTTCGAGGTATCGGTGTTATGGCTTGGTCGCTGCACAACCCCAAAAGAGCTTCTTGAAGCCCGCCTCTCCCAACTCGCCTATGCGCGCGCGCTCACATACACACGCACACGTGCAAATTAAGTCCCGCGGTTTGACTACTGGTTCCTACACTCTAAAAAAAAAAAAAAGGTATCACCTTACACCCTTTTGTCCTATATAATGCACCCCAAAATTTTAGTTTGGCGTACAGCGCTCTATAGTTGAACAGACGGCCCCAAATGTTTACGAGGGGCTTGACAACGGTGCGATATAACTTATTAGATAGCTAAAGTACGTATCAAAGACCACAGAAAGAAAACACTGAGGTTTTGCAGTAGGGCCAAGAAAACCCCGATTATTTTTTATATAGTCAGTAACGCGTACATTAACTATTTTAATAAGTTGTACCACACGGCTATCAAGCCTCTCCTGAAAGTTAGTACCGTCAGATCGACATCAGTGCGCTGTACGTCGAACTGAAGTTTTGGGGTGTATTATACGGGACAAAGGGTGTAAAAATACACCCTTTTTTTAGAGTGTAGAATACGTCCGTTCTGCTCTCGAAACATGCAGCGATGGTCAGGACCCGTTCGTTGGGGTTTCCGTAAGTGGTCGAAGGCGCTGGCCAATAAAACACCGAACTGTTCCTTAATACCAAAGCACGACTTCGTAAGTACCACCTTTCCACAAGCCGCGGGAGGGTGCACTCAAAATAATTCTCCCACTCAAAAACAAAAAAAGTGTGGTTTTACGCTTGTTGCCACACATACTACACCCCAAAACTTCAGTTCGACGTTCAGCACACTGACGTCGGTACGACGGTCCCAACTTTCTCGGCTTGATGACCGAGTTGTACAAGTTATTAAAAAAAGCTCATTTACTTGTTACTGACTAGAAGAAAAAAAAATAACAATGGTTTTCTTAGCGCTAATGCAAAACTTCAGTGTCTTTTTATCTAGTATTTGCTACGTACTTTCGCGGTTTAATAAGTTATATCGCACCGTTACCAAGCCCCTCGCAAAATTTGGAACCGTCAGTTCGACGCCAGGGCGCTGTACGTCGAACTGAAAGTTTAGGTGTAGTATATGTGGCAAAGGGTGTAATACTGCACCCTTCTTTTAGAGTGTAACTCCGTAATATCTTAGTGGACTGCAGCGTACGCTACGATCCGTCGGAGCCAATCGAGGGCTTAGAACGTATCATGTGTCATGCGAGTAGGCCTACGTGCCAATACGTTTCTTGCACATGACGTCATTTCCGATGCCCTCCAGAGAAAAGAGAAAGAAGGAGCTACCCTCTTATCAGGATCCTCCTTTGTGCCTCTCGGATTTGCACAGGCGTCGCTATTCTCCTCCCAGAAGATTAACCTGCCACTCAAAATTCTTACAAAAGCAGCTTCCCTCTCCTCCTTTTACATGGTGTTCAAAAGTATGCGATGTGACGTCAGTGCAAGGAGAATATAGGCCTACGTGCGAAAAAAGCGGTTGGGATGTTTTGAAAAGGTTCAAAAGAGAATGCGGCGAAATGAGAAAGGGCAAAATGCCGGCACTCTGAAAAGGGTCTCTTGGCGCATGGGCGCTAGAGTACGGGGGCCGCAAGTACTTGTAAGCAAATCGCGCGGAACAACAGCGATGAGAAACATCGAAAACAAAAACTAGAAAGCAGATGAACAGAAACAATACCATCAAATTCATAACACTGGTGGCAGACTGTTAAAACGATGTTGTTGTGTCCAACTGCGTTTACCTGTACTCTTTGGAGTCCATAGGAACTCTTTACGAATTGATTCGGCCGGATTTCAGGGGCGTCACCATCTACAATAGAAACAAACAGAAGGAAGCATCGGTACTCTGCAGTAGTCAAAGTGAACCCAACGTTATGTGTCGACCTTCACGACGAGGAAAGAGAGCGCCGGCGGGTTTCTTCTGCTATCAAATTCATTACACAACACTCTAGAGCAGAATTTTACGAATACTATATGTTCGCTTTATTCTATTCAGGAATATTACTTCGCGTTCACTCGAACTAGTGTGTGGCACTCTAGACACACATTAAATTGTAGTAAGAAATTTGATATGTTTGAAACATAATAGGTGAACGAAGTTCAAAATTTTGAGCGCATTTTTGATTGTTGATGACGTCGTTGTTCGGAACCAATAGAGAACCAAAACGACAAGAGCGTGCGAGAACCATGTGCGATCTTTCTAATTGTTGGAATTAACATCCAGTTATAAAGATGTGACCGCCCCACCCAGTGGCGTCACGAGGTTCAGCGGCACCCGGGGCGGTAGCCCGCCGCGACACCCCCCCCCCCCCCCCCCGCCCCCTTTACCGCTCTCGCGTGGCCCGCCGCGACATCTCCCCCTACCCCCCTCCCGCTCTTGTGGCCCTCCGTGACACCCCCCTGAGCGCTGCACCCGAGGCGGTCCGCCCCCCCCCCCCCCACCCCCCCGCCGCCCCCCTCGTGACGCCACTGGCCCCACCAGTTAACGGGCGTTCGAAGCAAACATTTGAATAAAAATTATGTGCTTGAAAGGATTAGAAGGGGTCACGTGCACCTATTCAGCAGGTCCTACCTCTAGAATTTTATGTCGTTATTATCTGACGCTCTAGGCCTATGTCGTAAGTGAACGCTCATGTTTCACACTGATAGGCACGCCCTTCGAAGCAGCATTTGGTTTTCTTCGTCCTCTTGTAGGGCCCCTTTAAGTCCAGACGCAGCCGATGGTAGGAGTTGATGGGACAATCAGACAGGGTCAAAAGCGCATCGTGTTTCTGTACGTGTTCGGTCATTGGTACACCATTCGTAAATACAAATGCCTAGTGACTTCCGCTTCTCACGCTGTTTGATTTCTCCCATCAGCCAATATAACGTCGGCTGCGTCTGAATAAACTAATTAAAAATTGACGAAATTTAATTAAATTAGCCACCCACATATGTCGCACTGGCCGTAAAACTCACCTGCACAAACCGCATAAGTATAATTTTCACGTTTTTTTTTAAACAAATTTGTAAAGCTTAAAAATAAAATGTATATATATACATTAGGCAAATCGCAATACCCACACCGACACGCCTCTTCGATTTCAAATGGAACCATTCTACTGTAATACCTCTGGATGCGATCTAGGTAATCAGGTAAATAAATCAACAAATTATTAAAAAAAGGTCCTGACTTACTAGCTGAGCTGGCAAAGTAACACCACAGGACATACAGGACTCCGGCACTCCACACGAACCAGTGAAAAGTTTGTAGTGGTCTCCATCGAACGCTGAAAGATATCCTGGTGGGTGACGAAGTCATCGATCGCTCAGGTTAAAATCCTTCCACGATATGTCTTGGGGGAAGGGGGGGGGGGGGGGGGGGGGGGGGGCGGACGAAATAGTAATAGTAGTGTGTCTATATTTAAGGGTATTTCAAACTGCTGGATCGGCGTCACACGGTTTATGCGCCGCTTTTGCAATAACAAGGTACGAGGAAGAGCAAACCTCTGCTAAGCCTTTCCACCCAGTATCCTCCTCGCCACCCGCTCGACGCACGCATGCGCAAGAGCGACCTGGCTGAACAAAAACTTCTCGCCATTAAATTGCAAAACAAAAAAAAAATGCTTTCTATGGTTTTGAGTCGCTCCTTATCTCAAATCTTTAGACTCTCTAGGACAAAGCATAACGTATTTCGGCTGTGATATTTCGGATGTGTGACGGACACTTCAGTTTTGCTCTTCTCTTCACATGACCGTAGGAACAGGTGGTAGCATCATCTGAGCGCCGGTCGCTTCGAACTTCGAAGAGAATCTCCCGAGGCGGAACATTTTCGACAGCTGCTTGGAAACAAAAGTGCCCTTTCAACGTTGCCGCTATGTGTTGTGGAAGAAAACGCATAGAGTTTGCTCATCTACGCAGCCGTGTAAAAGTTAGCGTCACCGTGCAGGCTGTCCTAGTATAGCGTAAAATCGTTACTTTGCGTACGCAAAAAAAAAAAAAAAAGTTTTTTTATGTGTTTTGCGAGTAGACTGCCGCAACAGCCGAGGCGCTGAACTCTCTGTTGTAGATAAATTACACACACTCACAGTGCACTTTTTGTTTTGTTTGGACGTTTTATTTCTTTAAGGTATGTTCACACCAGTAGCCAGTCGGTCATTTTCATCCAGACTGGTAGTGGGCCCCAGGCGATGCTGAAGACGCCCAAGAGATCAGGGCCAGCCAAGAGGTATGTCAAGCGGCTCCGGTCAACCAACCATCAGTGTAGACGACGAAAAGACATCGTCGAGAACTGCAAGGACTTAAAACTAGCCTAATGACATTGGTATCGCGTGTCTATGGTAGCCGTGGCAACAGGTTCACTGAATTTTTTTTTCTTCTATTATCTCAAATTTTATAATAACAGCTGAGGCCGGACTCGCTCAGTGAAATGCTTTCTGGTCATTGTTACAATAACTGTGGTGGCGCGACCCGTTATTGACCTATAGCTCTTACTGTTTTTTTATTTATTTATTAATACTGATAACTTAGTTTTGGGGTTCTGGAAGAACAGGCTAGTACATTGTACTGCACAAGAAGTTATACAAATGTATAATAAAAAAAAAAACATAGAAATGCAACAAGAGCAGTAAAAATAAAAATACGCAGTGAACTTTTCACGGGCAGCCTTTCCAGTGTTTTCAAGAACAGTTTGACTGACGGCGAATTGACATGCACTTCAGAAAGACTGTTCCGCTCAACACAGTGAGTGGAACAGCTATTCTGAACACCACATAGTTCTTTTACGCACACTAGACGCCGCAGCGTCCAAAATACCCCAGGTTAACTTCTTTGTCTTCCTTTCTGCCCTTTCTTCTTCTTCTTGTCGCCACGCTGTTCTTGTTGGAATTTGTAATTACACATTTCGGTGGTTGGGCATCTTTGCGAAACAACACAATGTCAGCTATTACGGCTCAAACCTGGTTCGCGGAAAAACGGTTCGTACAGGATCGCTAACGTGATTTCAAATTTATGGCAACTTCGGGAAAAAGTGAGTTGGCAGCGCGTCGATCTTATAATCTGAAGGCCATGAGTTTGGACCTTACCCGGGGCACAACCCGTATCTTTGATTTCTTTCATTTTGATCGCTTCGCTTGATCGCTGTTGCGGTACGACACTATATTTATCTCGTAGACATCACAGCGATCGTGTCCCCAATGCATGCCTTGTGTGAATTTGCCATTCCCTAATTCTGTGGCTGGGCATCTCGACCCTGCCACAGAACGTTAAGTCAGTTATGAGGTCTCGGATCTGGAGCACGGGAGAAATGCCTGCACATGAACCTTCACTTAAAAAAAAAAAAAGCAAAGAAGAGAAAAGTGGTAGCCGTGGCGCGTTTTCCTCCCCTTTTTTAACGCGCCCCCAAGCGGACATGAGAAAAAGGGAGGAACGAGATGTCTTTCTCCTTCTCCAGGGAGATGGGGAAAATGTTCCTCCCTCCCGCGTCATCATCTTTCGGTTTCCTTTTTTGGGCACGTCGCGCACGTTTTCTTAATAAAGGCCATTGACTCCGTAAGTGTGACGTCATGGGTCCAAGCAAACCGTTGCTAGGGTCGTTGTTATGGACGAATACATGTGGCTAGGTTTCGCTACGAAAACCCGACCGTTCAAAAATCCGGAGTAGGATTTAAACTTCTGAAAATCACAGATAAAGAAAGCTTGAATGTCAGAAATGGCTTTCATTGTTGCAATACAACACTGAGACGACAAGAAGATCTTCATAATTAGATATCAAGAAGTTAGGTTGCTTACAAAACAAAATTTACTTACTTGTAAGCAAAACTCTAGCCTGATGTGGAGTCTCCATGCATTAGTCCATAGCAACGCCCCTAGCAACGGTTTGTTTGAACCCAGACGCCATGTTGTGACGTAGGCACTTACGGGGTCAATTGAGCTGACGGAGCGTCAGCGGCAACGAAGGCTGCCTGTTTATTTCAGGTTCCCAGTTCAAACACGCAGAACACAAACACTCAGAGCACGTTGACGCTTTTACCACTACTGTTGTCAAACCTGCAAACGAAGCCGCTATAAACAGGGAAAATCCAGAGCAGTACCAGCAGTGCTATATACACTAGTCTAAAATGACTGTCTCCTCAACTTCGCGTTCTAGTCAGGCACGTTTAGGAAGGTTTTCCTGCCGGGTGCCTGCACGTCTTTTGAACTACGTTTGGATCTGTTTCCTTTCACCAAGTGCCATGAGACGATACACGTGGTTTTGTATTTCCATGAGCAGTGTTGCGCGTTCTTAACGAAGTCTGGAATCTTCTTCAATGTTTCCACGTGTTTCGCGTACCGGGGGTGTAACAGCGAGACGAGATTATGTGTACGGTCGCAAGTTGATATTCTGCTTTACATTAAAGAGTTTTATAAAACCGCTCGAGCAGTTATCTTGCAATCGATGAACCTGCGGATAGTCATATTGGGACGCTGGTCTGAAAGGTAGCTCCTATCGTACACTGAGCGATATAACTGTCGTCTGGAGTGCCCTGTTGTCTCCTGCCCGAGAGCGATTGGGCTCTCGGGGAAGGGCTGAGCAGGCTTGAAATATGGCGGAAAGGAAGCACGTATACCTATATCTACAGTTAGGAATATTAGTATTAAAGGAAATGAGACAGAACGACCTATGTGGTGCTGAGTAAATCTGCTTTCTGGCGTAGCCGGATTGTTTTAGTCAACAGTCAGCTTGTTGCCGAGCCCACAAAACCTACCTGCCATTGTTCTAGTTTGTTTTCGTACTTAACGAATCCTGAATCTACGTACACGTCATTGCTAAATGACACACGTTTATAACAACCTCGGGCTGTTCAGCCCCTTTCATGTAGCAAGCCTGCGTTCGTGCTTTTTATTCCACTTAAATTGAATCCACGGATTCTTGGATCGACCTCAAAGCGCGCTTCAATTTCTAATGTGCAGTTTATATTCCTCTAGTCGATGCCAAAAACGGTAAATATAATGCACTGACCATCGGTCAGAAAGTGGCGACTTCGGAACAGCGAGTGCTCTGCGTCATCGATGTCGCTCTATGGATTGACCAAAGCCACTGGCAGTAACAACCCGCCAATATATCTTTTTTTTTTTTCGCCAACGATGTATAACCGCGTATGACATAATTACCTATTTACGCGCGCTATCAGCTCCCTTCGACAGCCTTCATGTTGGTGAAACAACATGAAACCGCAGTGGAGCGTTTTGCTTTATTGGCTCTGGCAAATAATTACAGCGTGAACGTTTACTTTTTACGATGAGATTCATCCCTTGTTTCGTTCAAATGCCTTCTGAGCAATGACATACTGAAAAAAAAAAATCGACGTACTGGTGACAATATATTTATTGTTTAGATGATCATCAAGAAAATCCGCACTTTAAAAATGACGAGTATAAAAGGCGGAAGCGCAGCGTACGGAGTCAGTGATGGGGGTAGTGTGCGTTCTTGTTGATGTATATGTTCTCCTTGTGTGTGAAATGTACACTATCGTATGTTGTGGCACGCGAAGTGTGAGTGGGTATATTAAATATGTCTAAATCGCAATAGTATCGCGCACAATTTATTTCTGGCCGGAGAATTGAATGGTGCCTACAGTTTGCAAGAGTTTCCACCGCCGTTTTTCCTAAAAGAAAACATAATTTCACGTCCGCACGCTGTCCCTTCAAATCATACATTGCCAAAACATATGAATGATTCTGAACCGCCTGGGGAAAATATTCACATTACACCGATAGAACTTTATAGAATACTGCGCCGGTGGGCTAGCTTACTCGGTAGGGGTGCCGCTAAGCGCTGCTAGCGGCGGAAGCTCTAAGTACGATCGGCTTACCCTCCAGAAATTCATCCCTATTACTTTTGGGTCACCGTCGTAAGTTTTATTTAGTACAAAAATAAAAACAAAAAAACCGCGTAAGTTTGTTATTAGTTATTAGACTCGTTTTGGGCAGGCTCCGACAGGTGGGCGACAGTCCCGGACAGATCGTGACTTGTTTCCGCAGCGTTGAAACTCGGAAGAAGGTCGCCGAAGGTTCCATTCTTAACAGCCCCTCCGGGGCCAGGGAAATCTCGAATGGCCGGTGATACAATCGCTGGCCTGAAGAGGTGGGCTCGGAGTAGGCCTTGAGAAGACGCTGCAAGCACTAAACAAACTCCCAAACCTCGGAGGCATTAGCGGAAACGTCCCCCACAACACCATGCCACACCGCAGTCAAACGCTCGAAATTCGCCAGAGACCCGCCAGACTGGATTACGGATTACCATAATCTGCCAAAACAATGCAAATTGACCCGCTGTCGCCAAAACAAAACTCATTTTTCCAAAGAGGTCACAATAAACAAAATACAAAAAACAAAAACTCTTCGCAATTTGTGAGGTCCTTTTTGGGTTTTAACGAAGTGCCCCCACTTAGATCCTCATTCCCGTGGATGACGAAGACCTCTGAGATCATCCCTACTGTTTTTCGTGATGTCAGAAAAATCTGCTCAACCCATCGGCATTGCCGTTCAATGTGCCTTTCCTTTTTCTTACGCTGAAGTTATAGTGATCGATTTTCACGTAATTTCTAGACGTGAAAATGCGGTCCTTATAGCGCCGATAAAACAATCCGGCTTTTTCATGCCCCGTCACATTGGTCCGAGCAATCTCAGAAGCTGTACCGCGAAACCCTGACACACTAGGGTCGCAGTTCTGCTCGACTGTCAAAGACACTCTGTCTACTCGTAGCAGAGGACCAAAGTTACGTGACGCCGGAGCTACGAGAGATCTTTCACTGATCCCGTCTTCCTCCGCCTTTTTCGCCGGCGCGTTGGGACGGCGTACGCTTTCTAGTGCTACGAGGTTAGGCTGTTCTACATCCTGGTCCCTCTCATCCCGGTTTTCTGCCTCCAACTCTGGGAGTGCTTGCTCCCCGTCAGCTGCCTCTGGCTCTGGATCACTCGTCACAAAGGGGCGACCTGACGCGATTTGGAACTCGTACACGACTGAACTAGTCCTTCTCCCAGTTGTTGACCCCTTTCGCGCAGCAGGAAATCTGACCGGTTAGAAAACAAATAAGGATACTCCAACGGGACTGTTTGCGAGACAGCCGCCTCTGTCACTAGCTCTCCGAACGGGCCAGTTATCTTTACTGTCGCCATAGGCAGACAGACACTGTGCTTTTCGAGCAGCTGCTTGATCCAAACTACCTTCCCAGTAAAATCGGACGGCGTTACATACGACGGATGAACAACGTCCATCGTCGCTGCACTGTCCCGAAGCACCCTGCACGGCTTTCCGTTTACCTGGAGCTCGTGAAGATTGGGACGAAGAAGCTTCAGGTCCCCGTCACTACCGTTCACGTACGAGAACACAACCCGCGGTTTCTTACATCTGGCCGCTGTGTGTCCCGGCTCCTGACAGTTGTAGCACAGGAACGGCTTCCTTGCCTCGAACTGCGCTGTTGGGCTTTTCCGCGCCTCGTCTCCGTTAGAGTGTTCTGCGCTCTTTTCTGGGGCCTTTTGTCCTGCTTCGGACTTCTCGGGCCCGTTTTCTCGCGAGCCGTTTCCTTGTCGGAAGGGCTTGCGCTGATCGCTCCGGCCGGGTCCGCTTTCCTCTCCGCTCAGCTTTCTACGCGTTGCGTACTCTTCGGCTAGCTCAGCGGCCCTTTCGACAGAGTCGACTCCTACCCTGTCCTGCACCTAGAGCTTGACTGACTGCGGAATGCTACGAAAGAACTGTTCGAGGCACACACACTCGACTACCTTGTCTCGGCTTTCGTACACTTCCTCGCTCTTCAACCATTCTATCAAATTGGTTTTAAGCCCGTACGCAAATTCCGAGTAGCCCTCGCTGCTCTTTTTGGATGCGTTTCTAAACCTTTGACGGAGCGCTTCGGCAGAAAGGCGATACCGTTTCAAAAGGCTGGACTTCACCTTGTCGTAGTCGTCCGCGTCTCTAGCACTAAGGCGCGCGACAACCTCTACAGCCTCACAGGGCAACAAAGTCAAAAGCCGTTGCGGCCACGTTTCTGGGGCGAAGCTCAACTTCTCACATGTCCTCTCAAAGTTAACTAAGAACAGGCCCACGTCTTTCCCAACTTTAAACGGCTGCAGGAGTTTCTTCATTTGATACGACTCGGTCTCACTTGCTCGTACCGGAGCCCCAACTCTACTGTTCTGCGAGTTTAATCGCTGTTGTTCAATTTCGAGCTCTAGCCTTTTCAGCGCTCGCTCCTCTGTCGCAGCAGTCTGCGCTCGTTCTTCTCTCGCTGCAGTCTGCGCTCGTTCCGCTCTCGCTGCAGCCTGCTCCTGCTCTCGTTCCTCTCTCGCTGCAGCTTCACTTTTAGCGTTCTGAAGTAGTTCCCACGCAATTCTAATTTCCTCTGCTTCCGCGCTCTCTGAAATCGCTTTACTGATCTCAGATTTCTTCATCTTTTGCTCCACCTCCACACCCAATTCTTCACATAAACAGAGTAAATCTGCTCTCAGTAACCTCATTAGATCCATGATCGCTGCTCTTTAGCTTTGGCTTTGTTCTAAAACTTGTCGCGAGGTTGTACCAAAACCTAGCGCACGAGTCAAAACCTAAGGATTCCCAGCAGTTCAAAATTAATTACCCATAATCTGAAGCCTGGCGAATCTCAAAGCAAAGTCCAAACGCTCACCCACAGATGTAGCACGATGTCGCATGGTCCGATTCCAACCGCTGCCAACCAGTTGTTCGAGGCGGGGTTTAAGCCGCACGTCCGGAGGCCTCCTGGCCTTTGACGACGTCCATTCCCCGAAGTGAAGAACCCAGGGGTCCAGTGGAGGCGGGAGAATTGTTAACGTAACGAACGGTTTAATTACATGGTTGCGATACAGTCGTCCAAATCCGAGAGAACAACGGAGCAGCCTCACGCTCCGCCAGGGCAGCAGGTGCGAGTAGCAAACCGCCGCCAAGTGCGTTGCAGCAAAGACCGCCGCGTCGTAGCCAGAAGTGCGTCGTAGCCATGGTTCTCCGCAGTTAGGCCCTGCCTCTCTCCCTTTCAAGTGCGATGTAGCCAAAGTTCTCCGCAGTTAGGTCATGCCTCTCTCCCCTTCCGGAGCGCACGAACCCACACGCACACAGGCACACAGACACGTCCCGGTGACGTCACGGACGCGTTGAGACTCGTTTTGGGCAGGCTGCGACAGGTGGGCGACAGTCCCGGACAGATCGTGACTCGTTTCCGCAGCGTTGAAACTCGGAAGAAGGTCGCCGAAGGTTCCATTCTTAAGAGTGCTTACTGGCACTAGTGGGACTCAAGGATACTCGCACGCAACGCCACTGGCCAAGAAACTCATTTGTTGCGGTGTAATTTCAAGGACAAAAGATATCATTTTCATTCAATCTCTCCTTTGCGAAATTTGAAGACGTAACGTGGGGATCGCAGTACACCCCAATGACGATATTTGAAATCGGTTCATAGATTGGACCCGAGCATTGCGTGCAGGGATTTCCCCAGACCACCCCTAGGGGGGGTTTAGACCCCCCCCTCGTTTTTCCGAAGGCACCCCCTTAATTCACAACGACTCCTATATTCGCAATGCCCCCCCCCCCCCCCTTTAACGCCCCCCCCCCCTTTAACGCCCCCCGCCCAAAAAAAAAATTTAGACACCCCCCCTCATTTCAATTCCTGGGGAAACCCCCGATTGCGTGGACAATCGATTCGGGCTCGTGATAATTACTAGCTCGAGAAGCATTCGGGTAGTGGCCCGTGTCCTATCCCTGCAACGACGACAATAGCCGAGCCATAACAATGTCTGGAACTCGGCGCGTGTCCTGTGCTTTGCCAACCCCAGCGCGTGGCTATGGTCAAGATCTAAGCTAAGATCTTACTTAAGATCTGACTTTGAAATTTATTATTTTCCCCCAGAGGGGGACGGGCCGCTCCCGGAGGTAGTGCAATACCGGGCCAACCCTGGCGACCTCGAAGCAAGCTTCGGAGGAACACCCTCTTCAAAAATAAGTTTAATATCTTGGACCAAATAGATCCATATCAGATATTAAGCTGATAAGAACAGATACTGTTTAGAAAAAGTTTATTGACATAAAATCAAAGGCACTGCACTCATTATATACACACTGTTCTTCAAGCTTGTTGACAGTATTTGGACCCTTCTATACAATGGCACACTTTACACAGGATCTGAAACAGCATTTTATCCTTCACGCGAAAATAGCGTACCAAAAATACTGATCAAGCAAAAAAAAAAAAAAGGACTACGTGAGAAGAGACAAAAACGTCCAACTCGGGTTCCGTTTCAGGAAAGGTCCTATCACACCAAGGTAAGTGGCGTGAAAGACAGAAGGATTCGGCCATTGGCCAACCGGACGTAGAGGCAGGACCATCGTCTCAGGAACTCCTGCTCTCCCAGCCAAAACAGTTCGCGGTCTAAAAAGCGGTACAAGGAACCACGAAGACGGGACAGCAGAGGCCACATGGCTCGCGTACGACGCTGCTGGCCCACAGCAGCACAACGATTCTGCCAAAGCACATGCTGGCCGACTGCTAAGAGGAGGAGGGCGAAACCTCCTCGAGGATAGCGGCGGCCCGAGACGTAGTGCACGATGCCCAGAGTGCGAAAACCATGGTGCACGAGACGCCAAAATGATCGCGCAACGCTGCAAGTCGCAAAAACATGGGAGTTCGTCTCCACTTCTCCGCAGTTGGGGCAGCGGGAATCGGGCACCATGCCCCAACGTTGCAGACGATCCCTTGTCGGAAGAACCTCCCATCCTCGACGCCACTCGAGGTCTTCCACGGGTCCAGGAAGACGGCGGGAAACCAAGGAGTCCCACGGAAAAGCGCTAGCCCGTACTCGCTCATCAGCTGTGATCCGCGTCAAGCAGACCTCCTCAACTATACGAGCCGGTGGCTCGTCTCGCACCATTAGGTCTGGCACCATTCTGCCTAAATCCTCTTGAAAAGTCACCAACGTTTGGTAGAAAGGGGGTGTAATCTCAGCGCTCGGGTAAAGGTTGCCTAGGGCCCGAGGTACGAGCCTTCGACGCGAGGGACCCAAAAAATACAAGGCCAAACAGCGCGCCGGGTGATCTGAGTCGTCAAGCACCCCTAAGATGGTGCGAAGCGCGAGTACTCGCGACATGGTATCGATACAAGGCATTCCCCTTCCTCCGAGTGACGTCGAGAGGCGGAGGACAGCTCTGGTCACGAGCTCCGTGCCCTGGCTCCAGTAAAACCTAAAAAGGCAGGTCGTTACGCGCCGGCAAAACCGAGGTGGAGGGAGGCCGACATGGGCCGCATAGAAAAGTTGGCCGCAAAAAACTGCTCTCACAAGATATGCTCTGTCACGAAGCGACAACGCAAATGTTTCCGCCACGGCAACCTGGCGCTCGAGCGTGGAGTTTATAGTCTCCCACGTGCGTGGCGACACTCCACAGCAGTCAAAAAACACTCCTAGGACACGAACCACGGCTACAGTTTGGATGTCTGCATGTAAGGAAGGGGGGGAGCTTCCGAAACGAAGAGCTTGGCTTTTGGAGGTGTTTAAACGCGCTCCCGAAAGGAAACCGTACTCTGAGAAAAGCTGCGCAGCGGACTCAAAGCTCTGCGAGTCACGCAAAAACAAACTGACATCGTCGGCGTACGCGCTAACTGCGACATCACCGCGGCCAGGTAACGGAAAGCCACGTATGCGGGAGCAAGACGCAAGGCGTCGGAGGAGAGGATCCAGGCTTAGGACATAAAGCAGAGGAGACAGGGGGCAACCCTGCCGTACTCCCCTTGTCACGGAAAAGGGAGCAAGGATCCGCCCATTTACTTGGAGATTGCTTGTCAGCCCACTGTACAGAGATCGCAGCAAGGTTATAAAGGTGTCAGGAAATTCAAAAACTTTCAAAACTTCAAACAAAAAACAGTGCTCGACTCGATCGAAGGCCTTGGCCTGATCGAGAGAGACGAAGCACCCTGACAGGTGTGTAAAATCGGCGTACAAAAAAAGATCCCGCGTGAGGGACAGGGACGAAAAGATGTTCCTGCCGGGTACGGAACACGTCTGCGTTGGGCTTACAACATGGGGCAAAATGTGGCGCAGACGGGAAACAAGCAGCGACGTCACCAACTTGTAGTCTGTGTTCAAAAGCGTTATGGGCCGCCACGCCGAAGGGTCCGACGGTAAGCCACCTTCCTTAGGGACGAGCACCACGCGACCACGTTTGAATGACGGCGGAACGGCGCCGGTTTCCAGAATCCCGTTTACCAGCTGGACAAGAGGGGCCCCGAATATTTCCCAAAAAGAAACGTAAAATTCGGCCGGCAAGCCGTCCGGCCCTGGGGCAGACCCAGTCTTCATAGCACGAAGGACCTCGAAAAGTTCATCGCGGTCGGTGGGACGCACGAGAGACGAGGCCAAGAACTCGGGGCAAGCAGGAACGTCACCACAAAACTGGCGAACCTTCCCAGCAAAATTTTCGGATGCAAGATTATCCGAACAAAAAAGTTGTGAAAAGAAATCTCTGAAAACCGTGTCTATGTCGTGTGGATCGTCGGAAAAGCTCCCGTCCGCGAGCTGGACATTATGAATGAAAGGCGGTCCGCCTCCACCAGTTCGCATGGCGCGGAGGCACCGAAGAACCTCTGGGTCATCCACAGGCCGGTCCTGCAGTCGCTGCTCGACAACCGTTCGGGAGGACAAGCGTAAAAGGCGCTGGTGTCGATCACGGAGGACCGCCAGGTATTCCGACATCAGGTGTGTGCGCGCGCCTCCACGCTGCACTGCGCGGATGCGGTTGACAACCTCATTGAGGGCGTCGGTCGTCATGCGTCGAAGCATCTTCCCCGCTGCTGTTGCAAGGAAACGGCAGTCAGCCTTGATCCCATCCCACCGGGTGTGAGACAGGGGAACAACCGTCAGCGACACCCCTATAGATCGTCGCAGGCTCGAAAGGGCTAGGTCATCTCGCAGAATGGAGACGTCCATTCGCCATGCGTCGCCTCGCGGTTGCAAAAAACTGGAGACGTCGAAAACAATGGACACCGGGCAATGGTCCGAAATGTAGCCAGCGGCTATTGGAAAAGAAAGCACCGTGCAGGTTTCAATACGAGTAGTTAGGCAGGAGGGAACATATACCCGATCTAGGCGGCTCGACGAGGAGCCTCGCGACCACGTGGACATGTACGCCGTTCCATTCAACACCAGCCAGCCATCTCGTAAATTGTAGAGCGTAAGCATTCGTACAAGCTCACGGGCATTCGAAGTGGGACGTCCGCGTCCAGGGCCGCGAACATCTCGAACAGAATCTTCTACACAATTAAAGTCCCCGCAAAGCAAAAAGGAACCGTCGTCAGGAACATATTGAAAAAGACTACTAAAAAAACTGTTAGACGCCGAAGCACGCGCAGGCGCATAAACACTCACTACCCGAAACTTAGCATGACCCACAAAAAAGGAATATACAAGGACACGGCCGTCAGGGTCACAAAGAGAAAAAGCGCCTCTAAGGAAACAAGTACGAAAAATTAAAACGCCTACGCCGCATGAGCGTGACACAGCAAAAGAAAAGTAACATGGGATAGAAAACCTCGTTTTAAACTCGGCTACATCTCGTGCGGTAAAAAAATTTGTTTCCTGAAGAAAAAGCAGATCGCAGTGTTGCGCCTGAGCGAAATGTACAACCTCACGTTGTTTGTTCGGGGAGCGAAAACCCTGAACATTCAGGGTAATCACGTGTAGGCCCATAAAAAGAAAGAAATAAGAACAAAACAGCATGGTCACAGGATAGGCTAAAACGTGAGGCTGTAGTCCTCGTCCGAGTCATGAGGCTCGGAACGCTTTTTTTTTGACGGTGGACGCGATGGGCCCGTCCGAGCCACTGCTAGTGCACGGAAAAGTTCGTTTCGCGTCACCACGGTCAGCCGCCCTGTCCTCGCCTTCGTCAGAAGAAGAAAACTTGGACGACTCACGTTGTGTTGACGGCGACATGTCAGAACGGGTGGAAGGGTCTCGTTGGCCTGGGGTTAGGTCCGTGTCGTCGGAGATGACCAGACGACCGGGGCTATGACTCGAGTCAGCCACGTCACTCTCCTGGGAGTCGAGGGCGTCGGGAGACGGTGCCGCGTCCTCTTGCGTCGAAGCGACGGGGAGCGCCGCGACGGCAACTTGCGCTGGCGCGATGGTGGGCGTCGCGGCGGTGACTTGCGCTGGGACGGTGGGGGGCGTCGCGGCGGTGACTTGCGCTGTGACGATGGGGAGCGTCATGGCGGCGACTTGCTCTGGGACGATGGGGGGCGTCGCTGCGGCGACTGGCGTTTTGACGATGGCTTGCACAGGTGTTTCCATAGAAAACACATCGGGTGACTTGACAGCGGTAGAGGTGACAGAGGAAAACTCACTCGATGAATCACCGGAGGGCGTGACACTTGGCGCCAGTGGACGATCCCGCGGACGGATGGAGGGGTCGAAGTGGTCATTGAGCTCCTCAGAATCAGGGCGGCTCTGGCCTGCGGCACCCTGCGACGGCTGGTGGGGTCGAGGGGCTCCCGCTGGGTGGGCCACAGCGGCGTAGGACCTACGCTGCGTACAGTCTGCTGTTGCGTGGGCGTGACCGCACCGCAAACAAGGGGCGGTGCAGCCCGCTGTTGGATGCCCGAACACGGCGCAACGTTCACAACGTGCGGTCTTGCAGGCTGGCCCGATGTGCCCTTCCTGTCCACACCGGCTGCACACACGTCGCAGGCCACGATAATCCACCATTACTCGGTGACCTTGGATGGTGATGAAGTTCGGTATCGGCTTCGTCATTTCCACCTTGACCACCCTCGTTCCTGTCAGAATGTCGGGACGGTCTCGGTACGACACGTACGTGATGGACTTTACTTTTCCGAACGGGGCGATGGCTTGCACGACGGCTTCCTCCGTGACATACGGCGGGAGACGATAAATTGAGACATGAAGGACGTGGACGCCGACTGCTTCGAGTGGCACCGCAACGTCACGGAGCACCAAGTTCCCTTGGGCTACAAGGCGGTTCGCTGCACCGATGCTGGTCACCGACGACATAAACCTCGTTCCACCTTGGTGTTGCAGGAACTTCAAACCTCCGGAACCGGCGGTTACTTGGAAAGCGTCCATAATCTCGTCGACGGCGGTGTCGGCAGGGACGCTGAACGAAAAAAC
>JABSTQ010006887.1:0-19313 GCA_013358835.2 Ixodes persulcatus
TTTATTCTCGTAAATTCCAAAAGTTGAAGGCGCTGCCGGCAAGTGCAGACTAAATTCATTTGGTAAAATTCACGCTTACAACTACCGCCAACCATTAATTGTTGCGGAAACGCGCAAGACACGTGCGAGGAGCGGGTTCTCCGCTGCCATTCGTTTCCAAGGGCCGCTGATTTCAGTACTGCTCCGAAAACTGCTTCCAAGGGCCGCTCGAGACACGGGCCTCGTGCAGTGGCGCATTTGACGCCACTTGCAAGACAAACGCAAACACATCGAAGGGCTTTAGTCCAGACAAATAAAGCGGGATCGGTGGCCAAGTGCAATAAAGAAAAGAAAAGAAGGAAGACCAGCGGAGCTGTACTGGATACTATCGATGCACTGTGTGCTCCTTCTTCGTCGTCGTCTGTTTCTCGCGCTGTTTCCTACGAAGAATTCCCACCAACGTGCCCAACTATCCATTATTCCCTTATAGCTGGAAAGGTTGCCGCCATCTACGAGCGACGGCGGAAAGCATACTGTTGTGTACTTGCCGCCGTCGCTTATAGATGGCGGTAGCTGTCCAGGTAGGTTTGTGTGGACGTACACGGACACGATCCTGGGGAACCTAGCCTTTAACAGCTTCGCTGTAAAAAGAATCGGTGGTCGAGTGGGCTAGAGCACACCAGCTCGGAGCACGTGAAGCGAAAGCTCGCGCTGCATAACCAAGGGATCCCTGGGTTCAGTCCCCACCCCTGTCCGTTTCGATCTGGATGAGCATCGTACCGGCGTGCGGGCGTGTATCAGTTCTGCGTGGTGCACGTTAAAGACCCCAGGCTACCGGTTGTACTGCACTGGCTAAATTGCTCACCTACAGCAGGGAGACAAGTCGCCCATTGAGGCAGACTATGTTCTAGGCTGTATAAACATATACACACCCGAATTTGTTTTCAGACAGGTAAGGTAGCACCGCTTCATTCCACCGTGGCATAGTAAGATCCATTACGGGTGGAACCAGCTGAACAATGAAGAAAGGAGGAACAGAAAAGACAACCAATCGCTGGACTACCATTTTTTTGTTTCTCCTTCCTTCATTGTTCAGCTGGTTCCACCCGTAATGTATCATAACAAACTAGCTCAACTCATCCCCATAGTAAGATCACTGTTCAAAGAGGTGTTCATAACGGACAATAGCATAGTGAACTTTCGAGGTTATTTATGAGATCACTAAAGTTATTTAGAGGTTCATTCGATTTTGCCTAAAAATTAAAAAGGTGAAGAGAAAAAGAAAGAATCGTACGTACCTTAGGTAGAAACGTATTTTCTACCTATTGATGGCCCGTTTGGTTTTCTTAGTAATCGGCTAAACGAGAGGTTTTAAATTTACAAAAACAAAAATTGTTTCGGGCGCCAAAACGCTAACGTTAAAATGCAATTTGCATCTCAGTGTAAGCACGTGTTTGCAAGTTAAGAAAATATATTGTAACTGACCTTTTGTAGAAATACGCGGTGCGCATGCGCGGCGTATTTCATGCGCCTGGGTTCGAGAGTATCTAGTTCCAAACAATCCGCCATCTTGCATTTCTCGCCTTTGAGCGGTTTCGTTGTGTCGACCTCGGGGCGGAAGATTACGCACGATGGGGACAAAGGTGAGCTTGGGGGAGCCGTATCTAGGTCACATCGCCTCAATGGGTGAACAGAATGTAGCTGACGTTTTGGGTGTGGAACGGGTGGGAGAGGTCTTGGGAGCGCGGTGTTTTCCAGTCACCTAGTCTCGAACTGATTCGCGTGTCTAGGTGGCAGCACATATTCGCCAAGAGGTCCATTGTTCAAAATAATAGAAATCATGCTTCTTTTTTGTTTTTCATATCCACTAGCCACCAAACAAGGGCTACAGAGAATGAAAATATCTGAAATAATGTTTTATAAAATAAATGTTGTTCGGAATAACTGTTTTAGCCTTCTATGCAACTCGTTCAACTATTTTTCTTTATTTCCAAATACATACTAGTATCTATCTCCGTTTCACCTTATGTTGTACCGCAGACAAGGCTAGAAGCGCGAGCTCGTAGCGTTGGGAGCTACTCTTAAAGCACGAGAGCTTGTACCGCCGTGATGTGCCATAGAGCAAGGAGCTCGCGCTTGTAGCCCTTTCCGCGGTACATCATAAGGTAAAACAGAGTATAGGAAGCATTCACTGGCGGCCATAGCTGTGTGCGCGACTGGTGAGCGCGTGCTGCTGGCGAGCTTCCACAGTTCTTTTGTAACGTGCATTCCGCACCGTCAAGATTGCCAGTCTTAGCAGCCTATTAATGTGGGCTCGTTCTGAGCATGCGCTCTAAGGAGGACGACGAAGTGGTTGATCTGGAAGACCTGTTTTTCCGACCTCCGCTGAGAGCTGTTCACAAAGCTAAATTTAAGGGGCCCTCGCGCCCCGGAAAAGGCCTCATGGACCAAAGGGGACCCCCCGTCACCCTCCAACCACCAATGTTTGACCCGGGAGGGACGAATTCAGTGAATTTGGAATGCGGCAGCATGGACATCTCGATAAGCCTAACACCCGGAGTAGAAGGCACGGGCACTCAAGCTGCAAGTACAGAAGCAGCCGCGGCCAATGTGGGCCCAATAACAAGAGGCATGGAAAGCATGCTGAACCAAGACAACCTTCACGAATTAGGTGAAATTCGAGCTGCGAAGGAAGATGGCAGAGAACAAGCGCAGGGGACCCCGCGCCCCTTCCAGGGAATAACACCGCCTGAGGTGAGCCAACTTTTTCAAGTTCTGGCAGGCGTGATTGAACGCCAACCGGCGTTCCTGCAAGCTCTTCAGCAATTCGTTGCTCGATTTATGCCGCCAACACAAGAGGCCGCGAATGACCAGCCGGAGCCTAAACAGAAGGACCCAAGGCATTACCCACAAACCAGATGCAATAACGATAGATCCCGGTCGCCCAGGAGACCAACAACTGAAGACCGCGAAGCGAAATCTTACCAAGAAACCCAACAAATGGAAGATGGCGGCCGTCTCACACCGGCACATTCAATCCCACAAGATGGCGGCCGGCCTCCCCGAGCTGACGCGCCGTCGTGCAGTAACTGCACTTCTCAAAACCTCACGCCGTGTCAATCTGTACCGTCGACACCTTTCACTGCGACATCGGTCTGCCAGACAGACGATGACCAAGAATGGCCGCTACCAGGCACTTCCTCGCGGAAGAGAAAACGAAACCCACCAGCTATGGAAAACGATGACGAATCTATGCCGAGACTACTCCCAGTTGAAACTGTGGTGCTTCGCTCTGTAGGAAAGAAAGAAGTAGGCGCCTTCACAGGGAAAGAAATCCGCGAGGCTATTGAACGTGCCGGCGTCCACGCTCAGGCAGACTACACTGTACATCGAAATGACAAAGCGAATGCCCTATCTATCACCACCAGGGACCCTGCCCTCACAGAAAAACTCATGCTAATAAGAGAAATTCGTAAGGGGGACGAAGCCAACACCTTCCAACCATACAAGGCCCTCACCAGGAACCAATGCCGCGGAGTAATACACTTACGCGGTCAGGATAATCAGGTTACTCCAGAACAACTTCAAGTGGACATTGTGTGCAGAACACAGAAGGTAGTAGCAGCGCGCCCTCTCGGGAAGAAGGGGAATGTAATACTTATTACATTCGAAGGAAAGACTCGCCCTAAACGAGTATGTTATATGCATGAGGTTCTCGCCGTTGACGAATATCGTCCGAGGCCGCTCGTTTGCTTTAGATGCCACGCGATTGGCCACAAAATGGACGTATGCCCGCGGGAGAATGCGCGCTGTGGAACATGTGGCTCCGAACACGATGGTATGGAGGAGTGCACAAAAACCCCGAGGTGCACGAACTGTGACGGGGGCCACGTGGCCACAAGCAACGACTGTCCAAAGCGCGCCATCCCACCGCGGAGCACCAGCACGAAACAAACTATGAAATTAGCAGGAAAAAGGGGAGTGCCCACGCCCCCTCCACCTGCGGCAATACCGGCTAGCCAAGATGCCGGGGCGTCGTATGCAGCCGTGACAATGGGAACCTTCCAATCTTCTGTACCACAGGCATATCCACCCCAACGGACGGACATGGCGATGCAGGTCCTACAGCTTCAGTACGATGGCTTCGCAAGGGTAGAGAAGCAGCTGGCAGAACTCACGGCGGCCATCCACAAACTCGTAAACAGTCATAATGGCAGACAATAATTCCCAACATACAAATACGAACATCCGAAGAGCAACACACAAACGTAAACACAACAAGCGCCGACGCAACCCGCAACCATGGTTTTTGCAATGGAACTGCGGGGGGCTACAACAGAAAATTTATGAACTCAAAACACGCCTATTGGCACTTAACGACAAGGCGCCCGACGTTATTCTTCTCCAAGAGGCTAACGTCAAGAAGATTAAAATTAGGGGCTACAACACTTACATAAACCCTAGCATACAGCGACAAACCACCAACTATGGTAATGTGGCCACACTTATAAAGAAAACACACAAGCAAACAAAATTAAACTCTGAGGCGGCGTGCTCGGACTACCGAGAGGTTGTTTCCACGCGGGTCAACATCGGGGAAACACGCATAAACATTCATAACATATACATTAGGCCGTCCGTGGGTTCGAACGAGGCCAACTGGATCAAAAACCTCGTGCAGAAGGACAAGCATACCATACTAGCCGGGGACTTCAATGCCAGACATACCGCGTGGGGATACGCGAACAAGAACGCCCGGGGCAAAAATATCAAGAAAGCATGCGTCGCAGCCGGTCTCCAACTGTGCAATGACCCTGACACTCCCACGCGGCTGGCCCAGGCCAAGAACCAGAACGACACGTCCCCTGACCTGACTTGGGTATCTCCACGTCTACGTGTCCAGTGGCAAGTCCAAGCCGATCCAATGGGCAGCGACCACCTACCTATACACATCCGACTTCTCATCCGCACCACGCCCCGGCGCCGAGTCACTTTCACAAAGTGGGATGACTTCCGCACCGCGATAAGCCGCCTCTCCGGTGTACCATTTGCCGATCGTATTAGACAAGCTCTTAGCGAGTCACGTACTGAATACAACGTGAGGGAAGGTACACCGTCTCCTGACTTGCACCTGGTCAAACTGTGGGACAAGCGACTGGAGGCTCTTTTATGCTACAGAACCAGGAAGTCCCTCCGGAATAAGATACGCTTGAATCACGCCACAGCCGAAGCCAAGAGATACACCATCAAACTCTGCCGCACCATCTGGCATAGCTTGTGCGACTCTTTTAATGAACGGACAGGCTACCGCACGCTGTGGAAGGTCTACAAAGGGCTCGCCGGGAAAACAAAAACCAGTAACACCGGAAGCAACTTGGCCCTCCGTTTAGATATAACAGAGGAGGAGCTCGCGGAAGAAGCAGGAGATTGTTTCTTCCCGCAACAATCCAAACCTCCCACGGCCGAAGTATACACCCGGCAACCCATCCTACACGAACACCCAGCGGACGCCCCCTTCACGCTCGCGGAGCTACTAGACGCCCTCACCGCAGCACGAGCGAAGACGGCACCTGGCCCAGACCTTGTTACGATTACTTCGCTCCGGAATCTTCCATTAGACACCATGAAGGAACTTCTAAAAATATACAACGCTATCTGGATGGAGGGAGAGCTACCTGCCGACTGGAAGAGATCTACAGTGATTCCTATACCCAAGCCCGGCAAAACACCCCACACGGTGGCCAACCTACGTCCGATTTCTCTGACATCCAACCTTTGCAAAGTCATGGAGCGCATGGTCACCGCCCGCCTGTCATGGATCCTCGAGTCAACGGGGGCCTTCCATCCCATGCAAACGGGTTTTAGACCACACCTCTCAACACAGGACAGTTTGCTCATGATTCACCATGACCTCTATGAGCGCCGGCTTTTCAAAAGCCAGCCCCGTACGCTCGTGGCCATTGACCTACGAAAGGCGTTTGACTCAATTCCGCATAGCACCATCGTGTCTGCCGCCAAGAAGAGAGGTGTTCAAGGCCGCTTGTTGAACTTCATCAAGACGTTTCTACAAGACCGTACATTCCAGGTCTCCATCGGTCAAACTAAAGGCCAGTGGAGAACAAATAACATCGGAGTCCCACAGGGGGCGGTCTTGTCCCCGCTTCTGTTCAATCTCGCTATGGTGGACCTCGCTCTCGCCCTTGAAGCCGTCCCGGAAGTTCGTTTTACAATCTATGCGGACGATGTTACATTGTGGACGACTGCAGGTGGGGCGAAGAGCCAGCAGAACAACATGCAAAGGGCGCTAAACATTGTCACAACCTTCGCCCTTAAGTCAGGCCTTGAACTATCGAAGGAGAAGACAACATATATGGTCATCCCCTGCCGACGCCGAAGCGCCCGGACAGACATCGAACTGCGGCTGGATGGAATTGCCATAACCCCAACCAACTCCGTTAAAATTCTAGGGGTCACATTTGAAGCCAAGGGCGGCGCAGTTACCTGGCTCCGACAAGTAAAGTCGCAATGGAAGGACGGCATAGAGCTACTGAAGGCTATCTCGAGCAAAGCCTGGGGGGCACAGGAAGACCTCCTCCGACGACTCGTTCGCACCATCCTTACATCTAAGGTTGTGTATGGACTGAATTACCTCCGTCTTACAAAGAACCAAGAAATGGCACTTGTAACCATGATGCGAGCGGCCATGCGGGTCGTCACAGGGCTGCCCCGCTTCACACCGGTTGACCAACTCGAGCGTATCGCGCAAATGAACACCATCAGGGAGATTTCCGATGAGATGCGGATCAGCCAGGCTCGTCGACTGTCTCGCACTCCTCACGGTCGAATTATTCTTACATCGAGTGGACGCCCCCACCTTATCGAAGGCCCACTAATACCTACTCCGACACCACCCTGGGATGCGGAAGTAGTCACACCTGTCAAGCCCCTCCCCAGTCATCAAGGACTTGAGAACCCCGGACGACGAGCCACGCAAGCAGCCATTCACCGCAGTGAAATCAGCAAGCTTGCCGCTTATGTAGAAGTCTTCTACACCGACGCGGCGAGAGACGATAGCGGTCGCACTGCGATTGCATGGCACTCTCCTACTCGCAACGAGACGAGCCATCAACTCGCATCACACACAAAGAGCACTTGCACGGCGGAACTCTTTGCTATTATGTTCGCCGTTGAGACTGCCACGACCACTTTAAGACCAGAAATAAGAGAAACACGTATATACACCGACTCTCAAGAAGCGGTGCGCGCACTTCGGCGCTCGAGTACATGCAACGCTACAGTTGCGCAAATCCGAGAACTTGTTCGCCAGGCCGGGGCCCGACAGACGATCATCATCGCGTGGATACCAGGCCACGCAGACATCCCGGGGAACGAGAGGGCGGACGGGGCCGCGAGGGCACTGCTACAGGCAAGTATTCAGCCCTCACAAGGCCCGGTCCCCTCGCCCGTTCAACGGGATGTTCCACCCGACGAAGACTATGACCCATCTGAGTCGAAGAAGGAGGAAAAGAGAGCCCGAAAAGAACGTCTCTCGGCGCTCCTACCTTCCAACCCCCACCCAATCCCACGAGGACTTCCACGATGGGAGCAAGTGGCCTTGCACAGGCTACAAAGTCGCAGCATGGTGACCCCCGTTTGGCGTGCCAGGTTCCACAGACCAACGGATCAGCAGGACACGGGCCCTGACCCGAATTGTATTCACTGTGGCGTCCTCGCGACTTGCCATCACCTGGTATGGTCCTGTCCGGGGACATCTCCTGAACGGGTGGCGGCGATCAACAGTCTACCGCCGCCCCTCCGACCGACGACCCTACGGGAATGGACCCACCCGAGGACGTCAGCACCAGCTGAGCAAACACTAGTATTTTCATCAATCATCTCCTACCTCCGGTCCTCCGGGACTGGACGGTACATCTAACCCATCGTCATCGCTAAACCCTCCTTTCCCCTCCCCCATGCCACATGAGGCCGAATAGGCCAGGGTATGGTTCACATAATAAACGTTTCAATCAATCAATCATGCGCTCTAAGCAGCACCCACAAATATGGCGCCCAGTGAATACTCCTTATAGGTGACTTCATGTGCGGTTTGATTAGGGTGGAGACATCTGGCCATTTTGTCCCACACTTTTATTTTTCTTTTTTTGTTCAGAAACGCGTGAATGAGCGTGTATGGCACGCGTTTGTGGCGGTGACTGTGCCATTTTACCCGTGAGCGCGTGCTGTCGGTCGGCATTGGGTACTACAAAGGGTGGCATAACTCTAAGCAGAAGGACATCGAGGCGCCCTACATATTAGGATATCTCTGTTCAACCCTACACGATCTTAGGGCGCTTACGAGCCATGCGTGTAGCGTATGCAAGCTTTTGACCACGCGCGCTAACATAGCGCACAAAAAAAAAATAGTATCAACAAAAGTATCGCCTTCAGAGACTTATCAGGCCTTTCGCTAGAAGTCTGCTGATGATACAGCGCCTCCACCAAGACTTGTAGCAAGGCGAAAAATGGCGAATAAATCCATCAAACAATACTTTCACGAGGTCAGTCTTGCGCTTCTATGCCAACTTCGTGAAGATCAGATTGTAGACTACGGCATTACAGGCATCAACGACGAAACTCTCTTTCGAAGACTGAGCGTCGTCATGTTTCTAACCCGAGAGGGTCTGCTGGAGCGTCGTTAAGGCGTCGATTTTTACGGTCCATTTTAGATCGAGCCTGGTGACTTTGGTCACCCTATATATTGTCCCATAGATTAAAAACAAGGTTACAGTACTTAGCGATTCAAGAAATGATGTGAAAGTTAACGATTGTCATATAGTGCAA
This sequence comes from Ixodes persulcatus, assembly GCA_013358835.2. Taxonomy (NCBI): domain Eukaryota; kingdom Metazoa; phylum Arthropoda; class Arachnida; order Ixodida; family Ixodidae; genus Ixodes; species Ixodes persulcatus. The sequence continues at coordinate 8,821 of JABSTQ010006887.1, forward strand.
ACGGGTCAAGCATTTAAAAAAAAATTTAATTTTAGTTTTCCTTCTTTGCTGTTTATATCTCCATGTATAATATAATTGTTAAGATAAAACCGCACCTCCGTGCCACTGCATCAGTTCGAAAAACAAGGGACTTTCCTTGCTGCTGCCCGCCTCAAAGTATGAGACAGCGCACTCGTTCGACAACACGTAGTCATTTATTGACTGCTCAAGCCGCGCGCTCCAACCGGCGCGTATCCGGTGCAGGCCTTTTATCCACGGCGTAGCGCCGCTCGTGTGGCGTAGCGTGGTCGACTGCACTTGGCCTCCACAGACAATTTAACACGCGGGCAACCTTGTTTAGGGCTTTGGACCACCAGGTGGCCACACATCCCACCCCTTTTAAAAAAAAAAGTAAACAAATAGCGATGGCCTGGGAAGTCTTGGGATGGCCTACCTGCTGGGCCCGCGAGGGTTGTGCCGTTGCTTTTGGGTGAGCTCGCGTCCTACTCCGTTTTGGACAAACCTTAGCACTTCCGTACGGAACCGATGTGGCCGTGGTGGGTCTGATGAGGAGGCTGCGTCGTCGCTGCTACATCACTGGCGCGTTCGGGCACTAGAAAGAAAGGAACAAAATTTGCCATGGCGCAGCAGAAATATGCGATTTTTTGGCCACTGCGCAAATACAATTCTACAATTCGAGGGGGCGGATGCTTTCTCTTCGCCGCCGCCCCCCCCCCCCCCCCCTCAGAAAGATAAATAAAACAAAAAAAATCGAGGTGGGCATGACACTAATGCATATAGGGCTTGTGTTCCCTTTTTCGCCGTCTTCGACGCCGTCGCAAGTTGTACCGTGGCCGAGACGGTGTGGAATCTTCAGGGAGGTGGTCCGGATCGTTGCCATCTGGAACCGGCAAAAAACTTTAACTAATCATGTGCTGGTGGTGCTGTTCGGTTCCGGCTTTTACACTGTTGGCTTTCGAGTACTTCCATATTTTTATTATTCGCGTCGAGAGATGGTGCCGCTGAAGTTTACAAGTTTTACTGCCTTTTAGTAGAAACCATAACTACAGGTCTTGCCCTGCGAGGATAGTACTTTGGGCCAGTATTTACTTTTTTTCTAGACGTAGGGCCCTGAACGCCGAAAAGTTCAATGCAAACCAAGCCTCAAAATGTTACTACACCGTCCAGGTATCTTTATTACAAGCCGCTGAAAGAGTCCGACTTTTGACATCATAAGCAACTTAGTCGGTTATATCAAGAATCCTTCGGCCTCCATTCCTAAGAAAATACCAGGATTATGCCTCAGTATCCGATTTTGTCTGTCATCATCTTCATTTCTGGGCCTCAATCACCGAGTATATGACGGAGTTGGATGTCAAGGCCTGCTTCTTGGGTTTTCATCCGCAGTATTTTGACCTGCATGCCCCCTCCCCTCAAAAAAACAAACAAACAAACGACAACAACAAAGAAACAACTAGGGTGCAAGTGCCTTGGGGCAAGTTTTGATGATGCATTTTTTTTTGTAATTGGGGTTTTATACAACCCCTGAGAAACCACCCGTCTTGGGTGAATTCCCATCAGAAAACTTCACTACCTGGTTGATCGCCGCCACTCTGCATCTTTGGTTTAAATCCCCAAGAAACTGCCAAAAACAGGATTCTCTCTCAGTGGTTCGGTTTCGCAGCGACAGCTTTCGGTGAGTTGCATGGTCGTCCTTCGCGAGAACTTCCGGTGACGTGCTTAATCGTATGACCGCTTCCAGCTTCCACACCTGGTACGTCCGGTTGCGCCCACCGCCGCCACTGAGCTTACGAGAAACCAAACATTTCCGTTCCGCTGATCTGAATTCAAATCAGAGGCATATAAGCCCCTAGCTCTCAAGTCATGACCATCGCCCCTTGCGAGCAAGATTTGAATATTTTTAGTCGCGTTTCGATTGCGCATTCATACGAATTAGTAAAAAGTGCTATGAAAAAAAAAAAACAAAAAAACATACGAGCAAAACAGTTGCACGGAATGCCTTCTTGGCGATTTGATGGGAGGCTAAGGCTAAAAACTATATTTGTTGTTAATATGTTTTGTGCGATTGAACACACGCGGACATTTGTTAGCATTATAACATGTCTCGCGCACAATCGAACACTGCAACGCCGCCTTTATGGCACTCATGTCAATTATAGTTCGGCTGGATCGTATATCGAGGCTTGTTTTGCTAGTGACGAGTGGCACCACCGGCGGCCATTGCGTGACACCAGCAAATTTATTAAACCCTAAAGGGAGAATTTTAAAACGTGCGATTTTTTTTATTTGTAATATATTTTGGAAGACCAAACTTCAACGAAGTTTTCTAGGAATGGTGATAAAGCTTTGTTTGTGATGTCAATAATTCCTACACTGATGTTTTAAGGGAAACAAAGTTCAGTGTCCTCTGTTGACTGCCTCCAAGAGCCCCACGAGCAGCCAGTGGGAGCCACGCCGTCATGGAAGCAGCCAGAAAGTTTGGCTTCGATGCATACTTACCTCTATAGTATGTTTACTTACGAAGGGTTGCAGAACACGCTTAAGTCATCATTTTTGTTTCCAAATCAAAGAAAACGTTGTTCGTTGAAAAATCTACTTTTAGCCGCTGAAGTAACTTTTCCTTTTTAAAATTTTTCTATAACAGACTGTTATTGTTGCGGGTTAGTTTAATCCAAGACGAACATTTTTAAGTATGATGACAACTACTTGGAACAATCTGGCAGACCAATTTCGTAGATGGCAGCAAACGACAGAGATTGATAGATCTTTGTGTAATTTAATAAACTTCTCAGTTATTGATAAGTGCGAATTCTGTCGTACTGTTCCTGCGAAACCTGATAAAAGTTTCTTTAGAAGACATTTAATGCAAGCTTCATCAAGTTCATTTTGATTGATTTCTTTTATAGAGTCGCAGGTATTGCCTGGTGTCAAGCAATGGCCGCCGGTGGTGCCATCGTCGGGCTCCCGGTCCGCGATTCAGCCTACTACTATAGGAATCAGTGCTTGATGGTCGCATCTTGAACACGGTGAAGCTAACAATATATGGTCGAGCCCCCTGGCCGAGTGCAACAGGCCTATACGACGAGAAATTGAGAGAGAGGAGAAGACGAAATCGCGCTGGGACCTGAGAACCCTGAGCTTTGGTTGAAAGGATTAGTGGGTAGACCGAAAGCTATGCGGATAGAAAGTCGTCTGCTTCGTCCGCGGGACTTGCTGTGACGTCAGGAAGACGCCGAGCTCTTATTGGCTTTGATTGAAGGATAGTGGGTAGACCTCAAAGCAAGCTGCCTTGAGGTCTACCCACTATCCGTCAATCAGAGCCAAGGAGAGCTCGGTGTTCTGACGTCACTACAGCCCCTGCAAAAGAAGCAGACGAACTTGCAATCCGCATATCTGCGTTTGTCCTCAATAAGCTCGTCAAACATGTTAAAACGCAAAAACCAAACTAATATCCCAAGCAGCACAGCAAAGTGACTTTCGATCGGCCAACGGTTGGCCAGTGTCTGGACAGCTTGGCCACTTTAAGTTCTTGGCCACCGGAGACATAAACAAGGCCGGCAAGAGTCCGGCCACAAACTGGCTGGTTTTAGCTTGGCCGCCGGAGACATAAACACTGCCGGCAAGCGCCTGGCCAGAAGTGTTGATTTTCAGCTTGGCCGCCGTAGATATAAACGCGCTTGGAAGTGTTTGGCCAGCAGTGCTGATTTTCAGCTTGGCCGCCGGGGACATAAACACGGCCGGCAAGGGTTTGGCCAGAAGTGCTTATTTTCAGGTTGGCCACCGGGAACATAAACACGGTTGGCGAGGGTTTGGCCAGAAGTGCTGATTTTCAGCTTGGCCGCCGTGAACATAAACACGGCCGGCAAGTGCTCGGCCAAAAGTGTTGATTTTCAGCCTGGCCGCCGGGGACATAAATACGGCCGGCAAGTGCTCGGCCAAAAGTGTTGATTTTCAACTTGGCCGCCGGGGACATAAACACGGGCGGCAAGTGTTCGGCCAGAAGTGCTGATTTTCAGCTTGGCCACCAGAGACATAAACGGGATCACCAAATGACTGGCCAGCCGTGCTGATTTTCAGCTTGGCCGCCGAAGACATAATCATGGCCGGCAAGTGTCTGGCCAGAAGTGTTGGTTTTCAGTTTCGCCGCAGGGACAGCCATAATCTGAACTTTCATCGCGTTGACGAAACTTTGGCAGGACGACGGGCAGCGAGGGGAGCATCATGAGCGAGTGGTTGGCAGAATTGTAGTACGTGCACGCACGAGCACTGTTAGCCCAAGCAAATGATCACCGTTTTATTCAGTTTTTTTTTCTCGTTAGACTTGAAAGGCTATTGTCTTAACTAGCACTGTCGTGTGATATGTTCATTTGGAATATTACCAAAAGTGCGAAAATATTGTGCCCGTCGTCGTTTTTTGAAAATAAAATGCGAAAACAGCGCCGATGTCATCTTCGCGCTAACAATATCGCTCTGTCGCTGCGCGGCACTCTCAGCGGGAATACCACATCCGCGATTTTTCGGTTAGTGCACCACATATGTACTTCCCAACTTCATTCTAAGAAAAAAAAAAGTTGTAGTCGGGTGCATCGGGCGCACATGCTCCCCTTTTCTGAAAGACTCACCCTCCGTTACCCAGTCAGTGTACTTGTTCACCGACCATGAGCCCCCTCCTCTACCTTAAAATCCTATAGGTGTATCAATGCACCCAGCTTAGTACACCGCCACGCTAGCCACGCGCCCCGATCAGCTTGTGCTTGGATCGGATAAGATTGGATCTTTCGGGCTTTTAGGGGCGAAGCTCCTTAGGGTCTAGCCTTGTCCATCCGTCCGGCGTCCGTGCTCACATTGATTGCCATCCCATCTGCCTTCTTACAACAACAAAAAAATGTTCGCGCAGTCGACAGGATTCGAACCTGTGCTGGGAGACCCCAATGGATTTCTAGTCTATCGCCCTAACCACTCAACCACGACTGCGGGACGACTAGGGGGCTCTGAGATGTGGTACTATCTCAAGAGCTGGGGATGTCACAGATGAAACGTTGCATGTAGCCGCTCAACGTTTATAGACGAGAGGGTGCTGCGGTCAAATGCTCAAATGCGCATATAACCACGTTCCATACAACACATTCTCTTTCTGACATGGACCGTTGACTTAAGCGGTGGAGATGCGTTCCCACGGCTTCTAGCGGATCGAAGCTGATCCGCTAGAAGAACCACTGGCTCTGCATTTCACCGACCATAAAGCAGTTTTAATGAAGTCGAAACGCAACCCGGAACTCAGCACTACCTATGAGCAATATAAAATCAGCACCATCAGCACTACTTATGAAAAATAAAATCAGTATCATCAGCACCACCAGAGCTTCGCCCCAATCAACATCATTCACCACGTGGAGATGTTGTGATTTTGTTTTTTGGAGGAGCCTAAACATGACGTCTCTCATATATTCATTAAACTTAAGCTACTGTCAATAACGTTTTAAATAGGCGCCAGGGTAAATATTTCCTGAGCCACCGAAAGCTAATAGCTTCGGCTAAAACCGCAACAAAAACGTTCAAAATTGAACCACACGTAAAAGATTGAACCACACGGCAGAGCGCTGATTTTGTTTTTGGCAACGTGGTTGTTGGCGGGTGGCGGGCAGCGCTGTGACGCTATTGACGCTATCGTGGTGATTGACGCCAGTGAGGCTCGGTGTACTAGAGTGAACAAGATGCTCACATTTAAGTCGAAACGATAAACTGCCGGCGCTCGTAGACTGCCAACAGGCGCCCGAAAGGTTGCGATGCTGCGTGGGCGTTGCTGACAGGCGCTGCTGCGTAGGGTACGCCTAGCACGAGAACGTTTTCGAGTTCGCACAGCAAAGGATTCTCAACGATAAAGCAGCGTCCTGCATCAACAGCAAGCTAACGCTGCTAGAGACTTCCACGCTCAAATTTTAGCAGAGCGAACGTGGTTAGTCAACGTAGTCGCGGTCAACGCAGTCACGGTTAATTCTTCATTTTATATGATAATGTGGGTTATACGGCGCAAGATTTAGGATCTTCAGGCTTCCCGTTTTTGGGGCCATTTTTGGGCTCGAGAGTTCCCTCGGGATTATGGAGCTGTCCTGTTCACTCGGTATTGACAGCAGAGTAGACGCTATGCTTGTTTCAGACCAATCGTGTCTCCAGGTAGGATCACGTGACTACAGTCTCCAAGAGAAAGAAATAAGGCAGAGCACGGCACCTGCCTGAAGGCGAAGGCCACCGATAACTTCCACTGCACTATCTACTTTGGGTCGAACTTTCAAGAGGATATAGGTCACAAAGCCTCTCGTTGTGTTCATTGTTGGGATGCCCCTGAAGATAAACCTTTGTGAGCTCAACCCCCTTTTGACCTTGAAGGAGCTGTTACTTTCCTACCCCTTCTCTTTTTTCCCCTCTCTCCCTCAGCTGAAAGCGTCAAAGAATGTGCGAACTCGCCGGACCAATCAACGGGAGACTTTTTTATCACTTGACTCCGCTCTCTGGGCGCTGGTAACGTCAGGAGCGCGATCACGTTGCAAAGGTTTCCCGGATGACGCAATAGCTTTTTCCGATCCCGGAATGCCTGCTTCCTGAGTTTCTTGTGTGCTATGCTGCGACCTGCGGGGCTGCCGTAGATTTCGTCCGCGACAACGCATCAAAGACTACCAGTATTTGAAAAGTCCTACGCGTATATCGGCAACAAGCGATTTCTTCAAAGAAGCCTAAGAAATTCTTGTGACGCGTTTAGTGTTCGTTCGGCAAATGACGGGCAGAAAGGGGTCCGCTAAGATTCAACACGATGTGGCAGACATCGTCTTCTCGTTTTTGTGTGGTTGATCTGCAGTGCCCATATTGACATATATCTCGGAATACATCGTTCAAGTCCGCTAAGTTTATGGTTAGTACATTGAACCCGAATTGTTGGAAACGAGTGACCGCTGTTTTTCGGGGATTCTTCACGATTATTTATAGAATCAGGCACTGTCTATTCTTCCCGCAGACAGGAAAGTAATTTCCCCGAAATTCCACCCGCAGTCGCCTCCCAATAGCTGGCTGAAATCATGCGAAAACTACCAGAAAATACTGACTTTCTTGTTCTCCCGGCATTTTGAGGAAACATGTTTCATAGGCGACTTTTCGTGAATACACGTTTCATGGACACGTAGTCAACACTAACATATCACCGACACTCGCTACGCGAATTGCACGCTGCAGGGACATTTTTTCGCGGGTGTGTCGATCACTGGCCGGCAGCCCCGTCCACGCAGCTTCGCGGCGACATTCTGCGACGGCTCATTACAGAAATGTTAACCGGCGTGGCCCACCGTACAAGAAATTTGCGGCGACAATCTGGGGTGACTTCTTACCAAAAAACAAAACAAAAGAGGCTAATAATAGCTGTTTGTAAAACAATCTGACAATAATACATCCTTCGATGAACTGATTGCCACCGCCAATGAGAGGTGTCTGCGGGTAGAATTTCGGGGAAATTATTTTTCCAGCTGCCGGGAGAATAGGCAATGTACCTAAGAATTACCCCTCCTTTTTGCTTTGCAATCTTCTCAGCTGTATAAAAGCTTAGACATACCGTTCTACATTTCGCAGAGCGCTTGCACGTTTGTACTTCTCTACGGGACATGCTGTGCGTAACAAACTTCTAGGAGATTTGAAAACAAACTTCTGTGTCTGTCTTCCTGCCCGTTTACAAACGCCTGCGCGAGTAGATTTTTTTTACGGGTTTTCTTTATGTTTTAAGTAGGTTAATTCAGTTCGGGACATCTTTAATAAGTTTTAGATATCCGACCTTCCACATGGTGCCCATTTAGGGTTAACGAATAATTGGCCTGGGTGCCAGATGCTAGCTTGAGAGCGATTCACTTCAACACGCGGTGGTCAGCGAAGGGAATTAATGCCACGGCTATGCTTCTAATAGAGCAAGTGAGCCAGTCCTGCCTTTCGTGGCTTGATCGCGTCTGTTCATTTGCTTGTGCTGATACATCCAGTTGCATAGTTGAGAAAGAGCTGATGGTGGCCAGTCATCCTTGACATCACGACGACTTGGTTGAGGTTTCGGAAAACCTTCTAGTGTATTGTGAGCCAAGCTCTTCAGACCATCTCGATGATACATAAACGAGTGAACTTATGTAGAGCTTTGGACGTCGTCAACTTATGCGGAAGAAAACTGGAGTCGTCGCTTGAGTTGGATTACAAACAATGCTCGAGAAAGAGCGGTATGTGTGTGTGTATATGCGGGCATATCTTTTTCAAATGACAACCCGCATGCGGATATTTTTTCATAGGTAAACAAGACCTTGGGCAAGTGATTTTGATGTACCGCTAATTATTTGAGCAATTCGTTCATTTTTGTTTTACTTAAACGTTATTCAATAAAGGTAAAGCAGCCGTTCATTCCAGCATTACTTTTAACTTCTTGATGCGATAGGGCCTCCAATAATGAAATTTTTACTGTAATAGCTTGTATTACCCTGTACCAGTTCATCTTGCTGCAAGCTGTACCACTTGAGTTACAATAATAAAAAATATCAACAGTATACGTAAAAAAAATCAAGCTGCTTTGATTTCGGTAAGCATGACGTGAACCCTTCCTTGACAGAAGTTTTTTTCTTGTTTTGTTTTGGAATAGTACAAAGAAGTCAATGCACATGTGTTCTTTTTATTATCTAATGGGAACACATGCAGTGCTTGCAAGCTTCTCAGATTGACAAGCATCGAATGAAAATATTGAGGTTGAAAATTTGTCGCGATTCTTCTATTTTGGTTTTAGTTTAACGCATCCGCTTTCACTAGATTCCGGGAGTATCAAACTCCGTACCGGAGGTACACAGTACAAGTTTTTACACATCTAATGGTGAAAAATGGGTGTTTTAGCAACTTACACTCTCGGCTACACACTTTTATCACCCTTAAACCTAGTAATACACCCTCATAATTTTACCGAAAGGGGTGCTGTTTCGTGTTACACCCTCCATTTAGTGAAGGGTGTATGAAGGGTGTAGAAGAGGGTGCTAACTAAATAATACGAAAAGGTTTTGTAAAGTTTATATACGGCTCTCTTCATAATGTACAGGTTACATTTCTGCTTGAACAGCAACAATTGTTAGCAGTCTTATTTTTTATAATGCCAGTTGTAATTTATGCAAATAGCTGATAATAAAGTGCCTCTTTTGCATACAATTTTTATGTTTGCAAACAAAATTTTATATGTGAGTTCATATTTATTTTCTTACAAATTACTCCGTACTCAAAAATTGGAAACCAGGGAGAAATGTTCAATACAAGAATTTTTTACAAATATTTATTGATGGAAGTGTACAGTAAGAAAATCAGTTAGTCTGGAGTTTATATCTGACAACATAACAGGAAATAAAATAAAGTAAATATGTTTAACAAATATTCATGACGTGCTGCTAGAACCTGTCACATGACCATTTCAACCTAGGTAAAATATTCATTTGAGAATAAGATTGCATGCACAATAACTCACACATATAAAGAGGCAGAACCCATAATAAACCAGTCCGAGACATCCCATACAAAAATGGTCTATGGTCGTCTATGAAAAATTAAATGGCAGGCTATCACCTCCACAAGCCCTGTATAATCGGCCTTAGAAATCCATAAATACAGCTACAGCCAGCTTTGAAAAGTCTAGGGCCCTGTGTTTAAAGTCAGGGAACCAATACATTTTCTTTACCCGACTATAGAAAATTTTATGGTCCTTAGTCTAAAAACTCAGGGCCATGCTTCAATAACAATAATATTAATAATATTAATAATAATAATAATAAATAAGTTTCTGTTTTTAACAGTGTCCAGGGGCATCCAATTGGTCTTCTTGCTGGCGCAGTTCAATAGAAAGCACAAACAGACGCTTGCGCGCGTGCAGGCACACACATACACGCGCGCGCACGCACGTACACACGCATTCACATGCACAAACGCACGCCCGCGCGCAGACTCACACGCATGCACAAGCACAGACGCACACACACCTGCACGCGGACGCATCTACGCGCGCGCGCACACACATGCACGCAAACAAATACGACGAAGGAAACGTTGCTTGAGCTAGTTTCGGTTTTGCACAAAAAAACGAAACTACCTAAAGTCTAAATAAAACCTACGATTTACAAAATTTTTGTTAAATATTTACATTATTATTGTAGTGACATTCTTATTGTTACTAATATAATAATGATTAGCTTCGTTTTGTTCTGAAAAAGCAAGAAAAAACTCTTGAAGACTGCGCAAGACCATCGCTATTGCAATCAGTTTCCGTTGGGTTGACGTTGGATGGCTGTTGGAGTTGTAGTGGCTTCAGAAATCTCCTTTCTTTTTACGTTTAGCCGTTTTAGCGGATATTTTAGATATCTTCCTTACGGAGACCGTGTTCAAGAATAGCAAGCGATGACTGAGAGCTGGGAGACGCTGCGTCTTGCCAACGTCCGTAGTTTCAGGACAGC
>JABSTQ010006888.1:0-43372 GCA_013358835.2 Ixodes persulcatus
ATAGTTCCCATAGTTTGTTTTTATTTACAAATAAGACATTGAGTATATAGGTAACAAGAAAGAAAGAAATGTTTAGAAAGGCGGCACATCTTCCTCAAAACCGTAGACACTTTCTGGATAGTGGCTTATGTACACAATGTAGTGCCCTCTCCACCGACATGGTTAGGTTGACTGCCCAGTTGGCAAGAAGAGGGCGCAAAAGCTGCCGCCAAAAAATTGAGCAGAGCTCATTACAGTGTTCATTTCTGATTTGGTGATCGCTGCACCACATAACCCGGCAATCTTGCAGATACGGGAGCACAGTGCTGTAGAGCAGCTTAGATATGCGTCTTGAACGCCTCACTTCTGGGGTCTTAAGTGCTGATTCGACGAAAGTGCAGACGGTGCTGCACACCGACGTCGCGTCTTCTGTTGGGTAGGTGAGGCCTCCAGAATCTAGGTCAGCCATGTACTTGTACGCACCGCGGTTTGTGCGTGGTGCTTCCAGCAGTGTCTTGCAACTCGGACATGAGACCTGTGAGACAATGTGCAGTGCGTATATTGTTAAGAATGGAACCTTCGGCGACCTTCTTCCGAGTTTCAACGCTGCGGAAACGAGTCACGATCTGTCCGGGACTGTCGCCCACCTGTCGGAGCCTGCCCAAAACGAGTCTCAACGCGTCCGTGGCGTCAACGGGACGTGTGTGTGTGCGTGTGGGTTCGTGCGCTCCGGAAGGGGAGAGAGGCATGGCCTAACTGCGGAGAACCATGGCTACGACGCACTTCTGGCTACGACGCGGCGGACTTTGCTGCAACGCACTTGGCGGCGGTTTGCTACGTCGCACCTGCTGCCCTGGCGGGGAGTGAGGGAGAAAACGGACTCTATATAAGGCGGAGCGTGAGGCTGCTCCGGTTGTTCTCTCGGATTTGACGACTGTATCGCAACCATGTAATTAAACCGTTCGTTACGTTACCAATTCTCCCACCTCCACTGGACCCCTGGGTTCTTCACTTCGCGGAATGGTCGTCGTCACGAGCCAGGAAGCCTCCGGACGTGCGGCTTAAACCCCGCCTCGAACAACAGGTTGGCAGCGGTTGGGATCGGACCATGCGACATCGTGCTACATCTGTGGGTGAGCGTTTGGACTTTGCTTTGAGATTCGCCAGGCTTCAGATTATGGGTAATTAATTTTGAACTGCTGGGAATCCTTAGTTTTTGACTCGTGCGCTAGGTTTTGGTACAACCTCGCGACAAGTTTTAGAACAAAGCCAAAGCTAAAGAGCAGCGATCATGGATCTAATGAGGTTACTGAGAACAGATTTACTCTGTTTATGTGAAGAATCGGGTGTGGAGGTGGAGCAAAAGATGAAGAAATTTGACATCAGTAAAGCGATTTCAGAGAGCGCGGAAGCAGAGGAAATTAAAATTGCGTGGGAACTGCTTCAGAACGCTAAGAGCGAAGCTGCAGCGAGAGAGGAACGAGAACGAGAGCAGGCTGCAGCGAGAGAGGAACGAGAACGAGAGCAGGCTGCAGCGAGAGAGGAACGAGAACGAGAGCAGGCTGCTGCGAGAGAGGAACGAGAACGAGAGCAGGAGCAGGCTGCAGCGAGAGAGGAACAAGCGCAGGCTGCAGCGAGTGAGGAACGAGCGCAGGCTGCAGCAACAGAGGAACGAGAACGAGAGCAGGCTGCAGCGAGAGAGGAACGAGAACGAGAGCAGGCTGCAGCGAGAGAGGAACGAGAACGAGAGCAGGCTGCAGCGAGAGAGGAACGAGCGCAGACTGCAGCGAGAGAGGAACGAGCGCAGACTGCTGCGACTGAGGAGCGAGCACTGAAAAGGCTAGAGCTCGAAATTGAACAACAGCGATTAAACTCGCAGAACAGTAGAGTTGGGGCTCCGGTACGAGCAAGTGAGACCGAGTCGTATCAAATGAAGAAGCTCCTGCAGCCGTTTAAAGTTGGGGAAGATGTGGGCCTGTTCTTAGTTAACTTTGAGAGGACATGTGAGAAGTTGAGCTTCGCCCCAGAAACGTGGCCGCAGCGGCTTTTGACTTTGTTGCCGTGTGAGGCTGCAGAGGTTGTCGCGCGCCTTAGTGCTGGAGACGCGGGCGACTACGACAAGGTGAAGTTCAGCCTTTTGAAGCGGTACCGCCTTTCTGCCGAGGCGTTCCGTCAAAGGTTTAGAAAAGCATCTAAAAAGAGCAGCGAGGGCTACTCGGAATTCGCGTACGGGCTTAAAACCAATTTGATAGAATGGTTGAAGAGCGAGGAAGTGTACCAAAGCCGAGACAAGGTAGTCGAGTGTGTGTGCCTCGAACAGTTCTTTCGTAGCATTCCGCAGTCAGTCAAGCTCTGGGTGCAGGATAGGGTGGGAGTCGACTCTGTCGAAAGGGCCGCTGAGCTAGCCGAAGAGTACGCAACACGTAGAAAGCTGAGCGGAGAGGAAAGCGAACCCGGCCAGAGCGATCAGCGCAAGACCTTCCGACAGGGAAACGGCTCGCGAGAAAACGGGCCCGAGAAGCCCGAAGCAGGACAAAAGGTCCCAGAAAAGAGCGCAGAACACTCGAACGGAGACGAGGCGCGGAAAAGCCCAACAGGGCAGTTCGAGGCAAGGAAGCCGTTCCTGTGCTACAACTGTCAGGAGCCGGGACACACAGCGGCCAGATGTAAGAAACCGCGGGTTGTGTTCTCGTACGTGAACGGTAGTGACAAGGACCTGAAGCTTCTTCGTCCCTATCTTCACGAGCTCCAGGTAAACGGAAAGCCGTGCAGGGTGCTTCGGGACAGTGCAGCGACGATGGACGTTGTTCATCCGTCGTATGTAACGACATCCGATTTTACTGGAAAGGTAGTTTAGATCAAGCAGCTGCTCGAAAAGCACAGTGTCTGTCTGCCTATGGCGACAGTAAGGAAACTGGCTCAATCAGAGAGCTAGTGACAGAGGCGGCTGTCTTGCAAACAATCCCGTTGGAGTATCCTTATTTGTTTTCTAACCGGTCAGATTTCCTGCTGCGCGAAAGGGGTCAACAACTGGGAGAAGGACTAGTTCAGTCGTGTACGAGGTCCAATTCGCGTCAGGTCGCCCCTTTGTTGACGAGTGATCCAGAGCCAGAGGCAGCTGACGGGGAGCAAGCCCTCCCAGAGTTGGAGGCAGAAAACCGGGATGAGAGGGACCAGGTTGTAGAACAGCCTGACCTCGTAGCACTAGAAAGCGTACGCCGTCCCAACGCGCCGGCGAAAAAGGCGGAGGAAGACGGGATCAGTGAAAGATCTCTCGTAGCTCCGGCGTCACGTAACTTTGGTCCTCTGCTACGAGTAGACAGAGTGTCTTTGACAGTCGAGCAGAAGAGCGACCCTAGTGTGTCAGGGTTTTGCGGTAAAGCTCAGGATATTGCTAGGACCAATGTGACGAGGCATGAAAAAGGCGGATTGTTTAATCGGCGCTATAAGGGCCGCATTTTCACGTCTAGAAATCACGTGAAAATCGATCAGTATGACTTCAGCGTAAGAAAAAGGAAAGGCAAATTTAACGGCAATGCCGATGGGTTGAGCAGATTTTTCTGACATCACGAAAAACAGTAGGGATGATCTCAGAGGTCTTCGTCATCCACGGGAATGAGGATCAAATTGGGGGCACTTTGCCCAAAATGACCTCACAAATTGCGAAGGGTTTTGTCTTTTGTATTTTGTTCATAGTGACCTCGTTGGAAAAATGAGTTATTTTGGCGACAGGGGGTCTCGATACCCGGAATTGTACCAACTTTTGGTAATCCGTAATCCAGTCTGGCGTGTCTCTGGCGGATTCCGAGCGTTTGACTGCGGTGTGGCGTGGTGTTGTGGGGGACGTTTCCGCTGATGCCTCCGTTGTAAGAGGTTTGGGAGTTGTTTAGTGCTTGCAGCGTCTTCTCAAGGCCTACTCCAAGCCCACCTCTTCAGGCCAGCGATTATACCACCGGCCATTCGAGGTTTCCCTGGCCCCGGAGGGGCTGTTAAGAATGGAACCTTCGGCGACCTTCTTCCGAGTTTCAACGCTGCGGAAACGATCGAGTCACGATCTGTCCGGGACTGTCGCCCACCGGTCGGAGCCTGCCCAAAACGAGTCTCAACGCGTCCGTGACGTCAACGGGACGTGTGTGTGTGCGTGTGGGTTCGTGCGCTCCGGAAGGGGAGAGAGGCAGGGCCTAACTGCGGAGAACCATGGCTACGACGCACTTCTGGCTACGACGCGGCGGACTTTGCTGCAACGCACTTGGCGGCGGTTTGCTACGTCGCACCTGCTGCCCTGGCGGGGAGTGAGGGAGAAAACGGACCCTATATAAAGCGGAGCGTGAGGCTGCTCCGGTTGTTCTCTCGGATTTGACGACTGTATCGCAACCATGTAATTAAACCGTTCGTTACGTTACCAATTCTCCCACCTCCACTGGACCCCTGGGTTCTTCACTTCGGGGAATGGTCGTCGTCACGAGCCAGGAAGCCTCCGGACGTGCGGCTTAAACCCCGCCTCGAACAATATCTTGTGAGGCGAAAAGATGGAATGGAACCAAAGAAGCCTTACGGATGCTTGCTAAAAACCTTACCTTCTCCTTGCATGCATGTACTAAGTAGCCCGTCAAGTACACGATGGCCGGCTGCTGAAGCGGTAGCGGCGATGATCCAAATGATGAGGAAAGGCGCAACCCTTCCAGCAACTCCAGGTCTTTCCCTTGAACACGAGGCATCACCTCATTGTCAGCGCGGCGTGGAAACGATGGCGAGAGAGAAGCCCGGCTCTCGAAGCTCTCCGGTGCACACCCATCTTTGTTTGCAGCCAGCATTCCAACCTAAAATGAGAGATGTCTGCTTCTTAACCTTACATAATTGTGCTCCCTAAAATTGCTGGAAAAACCAACTAACCTTTAGGAGCTTCTCGGCGGTAAATACCGCACTCCTGGCATCCATGCGGTCATTCCCTCTGCTGAACTGACGAAAACAGCTGAAGACTGATTCCACTGGATCACTCTTCAGTGCCCTTGTAAGCACATATCTGAAGCTGAAAGGGCAAGCATATTTGTTGAAAGGCTTAGGCTCTACGATTAAACTGGACCCTTATGTGGCGCTTTTTGGACTCCCACGGGGACTAGGGAGAGGGAAGTTATGTCAACAACGCAGAAAACGCAGATTGGATGTTGATTGGTGAGAGTCGCTGATGACGGCTTTCCGCAGAAGAAAACGAAGTTCACTTTTCCTTTCTTTTCTTCTGCGGATATTCGTCATCAGGGACTCTCACCAATCAACATCCAATCTGCGTTTGTTGCGTTGTTGACGTCAATTCCCTCTTCCTAGTCGCAGTGGGAGTCCAAAAAGCGCAACATAGGGCCCCTGGTGTTCATCCCTAAAATATAAACAATGCCACAGATGTGGAAGGCTTACCCTGCGTCATCCAGCAAGTACCCTACTACACCAACAGTTGACCTGGTTGTGATCAGTGTCGCTTCGTATGTTTCCTTTGTCAGGAATTGGCGCTTCCTTTCACGGCATGTGATCTTCAGCTCCTCCAAATAACAAAGAAAGTCTACCTCAAGCCAAAGGAGTCGAGGGTCGTCCACATCCGTGAAGGGCCTGTTAAGAATGGAACCTTCGGCAACCTTTTCCGAGTTTCAACGCTGCGGAAACGAGTCCCGAAACGAGTCCCGACGTGTCAGGACTGCCGGCCACCTGTCGAAGCCTGCCCAAAACGTGTCTCAACGCGTCCGTGACGTCAACGGGACGTGTGTGTGTGTGCGTGTGGGTTCGTGCGCTCCGGAAGGGGAGAGAGGCCTGGCCTAACTGCGGAGAACCTTGGCTATGACTCATTTCTGGCTACGACGTGGCGGACCCAGCTGCAAAGCACGTGGCGGTCGCACCTGCTGCCCTGGCGGAGAGAGAGGGAGAAAACGGACCCCTATATAAAGCGGGGCGTGAGGGCTCCATTTGTTCTCTTGGATTTGACGACTGTATCGCTACCATGTAATTAAACCGTTCGTTACGTTACCAACTCTCCCACCTCCACTGGACCCCTGGGTTCTTCACTTCGGGGAATGGTCGTCGTCAAAGGCCAGGAAGCCTCCGGACGTGCGGCCTAAGCCCCGCCTCGAACAACTGGTTGGCAGCGGTTGGGATCGGACCATGTGACATCGTGCTACACCTGTGGGTGAGCGTTTGGACTTTGCTTTGAGATTCGCCAGGCTTCAGAATTTGGGTAAGTAATTTTGAACTGCTGGGAATCCTTAGTGTTTGACTCGTGCGCTAGGTTTGTGTACAACCTCGCGACAAGTTTTATTGCAAAGCCAAAGCTAAAGAGCAGCGATCATGGATCTGATGAGGTTACTGAGAACAGATTTGTTCTGTTTATGTGAAGAATAGGGTGTGGAGGTAGAGCAAAAGATGAAGAAATCTGAGATCAGTAAAGCGATTTCAGAGAGCGCGGAAGCAGAGGAAATTAAAATTGCGTGGGAACTGCTTCAGAACGCTAAGAGTGAAGCTGCAGCAAGAGAGGAACGAGAGCGAGAACAGGCTGCAGCGAAAGAGGAACAGGCTGCAGCGAAAGAGGAACGAGAGCAAGCTGCAGCTAGAGAGGAACGAGCACAGGCTGCAGCGAGAGAGGAACGAGCGCAGGCTGCGGCGACAGAGGAGCGAGCGCTGAAAAGGCTAGAGCTCGAAATTGAACAACAGCGATTAAACTCGCAGAACAGTAGAGTTGGGGCTCCGGTACGAGCAAGTGAGACCGAGTCGTATCAAATGAAGAAGCTCATGCAGCCGTTTAAAGTTGGGGAAGACGTGGGCCTATTCTTAGTTAACTTTGAGAGGACATGTGAGAAGTTGAGCTTCGCCCCAGAAACGTGGCCGCAACGGCTTTTGACTCTGTTGCCCTGTGAGGCTGCAGAGGTTGTCGCGCGCCTTAGTGCTGGAGACGCGGACGACTACGACAAGGTGAAGTCCAGCCTTTTGAAGCGGTACCACCTTTCTGCCGAGGCGTTCCGTCAAAGGTTTAGAAACGCATCCAAAAAGAGCAGCGAGAGCTACTCGGAATTCGCGTACGGGCTTAAAACCAACCTGATAGAATGGTTGAAGAGCGAGGAAGTGTACGAAAGCCGAGACAAGGTAGTCGAGTGTGTGTGCCTCGAACAGTTCTTTCGTAGCATTCCGCAGTCAGTCAAGCTCTGGGTGCAGGACAGGGTGGGAGTCGACCCTGTCGAAAGGGCCGCTGAGCTAGCCGAAGAGTACGCAACGCGTAGAAAGCTGAGCGGAGAGGAAAGCGAATCCGGCCGAAGCGATCAGCGCAAGACCTTCCGACAGGGAAATGACTCGCGAGAAAACGGGCCCGAGAAGCCCGAAGCAGGACAAAAGGTCCCAGAAAAGAGCGCAGAACACTCGAACGGAGACGAGGCGCGGAAAAGCCCAACAGGGCAGTTCGAGGCAAGGAAGCCGTTCCTGTGCTACAACTGTCAGGAGCCGGGACACACAGCGGCCAGATGTAAGAAACCGCGGGTTGTGTTCTCTTACGTGAACGGTAGTGACAAGGACCTGAAGCTTCTTCGTCCCTATCTTCACGAGCTCCATGTAAACGGAAAGCCGTGCAGGGTGCTCCGGGACAGTGCAGCGACGATGGACGTTGTTCATCCGTCGTATGTAACGCCATCCGATTTTACGGGAAAGGTAGTTTGGATCAAGCAGCTGCTTGAAAAGCACAGTGTCTGTCTGCCTATGGCGACAGTAAGGATAACTGGCCCGTTCGGAGAGCTAGTGACAGAGGCGGCTGTCTCGCAAACAGTCCCGTTGGGGTATCCTTATTTGTTTTCTAACCGGTCAGATTTCCTGCTGCGCGAAAGGGGTCAACAACTGGGAGAAGGGCTAGTTCAGTCGTGTACGAGGTCCAAATCGCGTCAGGACGCCCCTTTGTTGACGAGTGATCCAGAGCCAGAGGCAGCTGACGGGGAGCAAGCACTCCCAGAGTTGGAGGCAGAAAACCGGGATGAGAGGGACCAGGTTGTAGAACAGCCTGACCTCGTAGCACTAGAAAGCGTACGCCGTCCCAACGCGCCGGCGAAAAAGGCGGAGGAAGAGGGTATCAGTGAAAGATCTCTCGTAGCTCCGGCGTCACGTAACTTTGGTCCTCTGCTACGAGTAGACAGAGTGTCTTTGACAGTCGAGCAGAAGAACGACCCTAGTGTGTCAGGGTTTCGCGGTACAGCTCAGGAGATTGCTAGGACCAATGTGACGGGGCATGAAAAAGGCGGATTGTTTTATCGGCGCTATAAAGACCGCATTTTCACGTCTAGAAATCACGTGAAAATCGATCACTACGACCTTAGCGTAAGAAAAAGGAAAGGCAAATTTAACGGCAATGCCGATGGGTTGAGCAGATTTTTCTGACATCACGAAAAATAGTAGGGATGATCTCAGAGGTCTTCGTCATCCACGGGAATGAGGATCTAAGTGGGGGCACTTCGTTGAAACCCCAAAAGGACCTCACAAATTGCGAAGAGTTTTTGTCTTTTGTATTTTGTTCTTAGTGACCTCGTTGGAAAAATGAGTTTTTTTGGCGACAGGGGGTCTCGGTACCCGGAATTGTACCAAATTTTGGTAATCCGTAATCCAGTCTGGCGGGTCTTTGGCGAATTCCGAGCGTTTGACTGCGGTGTGGCGTGGTGTTGTGGGGGACGTTTCCGCTGATGCCTCCGTTGAGAGGTTTGGGAGTTTGTTTGGTGCTTGCAGCGTCTTCTCAAGGCCTACTCCAAGCCCACCTCTTTAGGCCAGCGATTGTACCACCGGCCATTCGAGGTTTCCCTGGCCCCGGAGGGGCTGTTAAGAATGGAACCTTCGGCAACCTTTTCCGAGTTTCAACGCTGCGGAAACGAGTCCCGAAACGAGTCCCGACGTGTCAGGACTGCCGGCCACCTGTCGAAGCCTGCCCAAAACGTGTCTCAACGCGTCCGTGACGTCAACGGGACGTGTGTGTGTGTGCGTGTGGGTTCGTGCGCTCCGGAAGGGGAGAGAGGCCTGGCCTAACTGCGGAGAACCTTGGCTATGACTCATTTCTGGCTACGACGCGGCGGACCCAGCTGCAAAGCACGTGGCGGTCGCACCTGCTGCCCTGGCGGAGAGAGAGGGAGAAAACGGACCCCTATATAAGGCGGGGCGTGAGGGCTCCATTTGTTCTCTTGGATTTGACGACTGTATCGCTACCATGTAATTAAACCGTTCGTTACGTTACCAACTCTCCCACCTCCACTGGAACCCTGGGTTCTTCACTTCGGGGAATGGTCGTCGTCAAAGGCCAGGAAGCCTCCGGACGTGCGGCCTAAGCCCCGCCTCGAACAGGCCTCATATCGGGCTCCCGGCACCATCTGCTGATGTCGTGAAAAGCAGCCTTCGGGTGGCACTCTGGGTTTAGCCTCAGATAGTTCAGAGTATTTATCACCTCCGAGGAGAACACATGCTTCGCTCTGCTTACCTTCATCTTCTCTAAGTTGGTGGGGTCAACATGACTGCGAGTTAAAAAGCGAACAGGCTTTACCAGCAAGTCTTTTTGTGCATCGAACAATTCGCGAAATAAGCGACCACAACAAATCGTTTCTTCGCCATCCAACATCTCCCTCTCAAGCAAGTTGTTGCGCAGGTTTTTGATTATATGGTTCGGATCGAATGAAAGAAACAGGAGATTATTCTCGCGGAGAGGGTGGCGAACGACATGCTGAAGAATGCCATCTTCAGAAAAGTCTCAGAACATAGCAGTATTTGTTTGGTGGTTATCTGTCACGAGCCTTACCACATGAAAACCACAGCTTTCAACAGCCTCCATCACAGCAAGCGTCATCAATTGAACCTCTGCGTGCTTCATCCTTCGTGTAAAAAAGTATGCCACAGGAATCACGTAAGAGGCAGCCAAGCCTCTTAAAACAAAACAAAGCAGCCGGTTTGCAACCTGGGGTGGACCTGAATCTGAAGTGGCTTTGCCCATATCCACAAACCCGAAGATGCGGTCAACTTGCCTGTCATACACAGTTTTTTCTTGAATTGACATCTCGTCAATGATCAGAGAGCAGTAAGTCTCCTGTTGTACTTTTAGTCCAGCCCGCTCCACTTTCAAGCGCTCCAAAATAAGGCTTGTGATGCAAATCTCACCGTCAGATGACCCAACATACTTCTGCAGTGTAGTGCGGCAGGGTAGCTTCAACAAGCCTCTTTCCCTTACGTGGTTGTATCCTTTGCTCGAGCAAGCTTTCCATAAAACACAATCTCTCAGTATGCCATCACTCCAGGATGGACGCTTCTTCTCAAAGTTTAAGAGTTGCTGCTTCAGAAACATTGCACACCTGTCGTCCTGGGCTTCTTGCTCAACATTCAAAACGCACTGAACAAGTATGTTGTCTTCGAATTCTTTTAGCCGCGCACGAACGTTGTTGTTGGCTCTTCGGAGGAAAGCGAGTTTCTCGCCGAGGCGCTTTGCTTGCATTTGGAGTCGCTTTTCTAGCTTTTTGACGTGATCCATTAAGTCCTTAAGGTTAAACACGGTCTGACATATATCTTTTGCCTCGAGCCTTGGTTTACCTATGTCAGCTTGCTCACTCCGTCCATCTTCACCGACTCGCTGCGAAGTCTCAGTGGTGTTGTCATCTCCAACATCTGCAAACGTGTCCTCGGTCTCTGTTGGCGATTCCGGATGCACTGAAGTGGAAGTGCTCGGTGTTTCACAGAGATCACGTTCAGGTCGTCTTCGTTTTGAGGCGGGAGCCGGCTGAAGGTAAGATGGGTACTCTAAAAACACTGACGGTACAGCTTCTGACAGAAGCATCCTCCTTTTTGCTCCTTGCTTGAAATCTTGTTCGGTGAAATGAAGTGAACAGATGACCGCTCGAGAAGAAGGAACCCATTCCGTACCTTTTGAAGTTCCTTGTCTCGAAATTTTCTTCAACCACGCGGCCCGCAGTTCAGGCTTGGAAGGGATTTCATGAAATGAGACGGCTGCATTATTACGCTCCGTTACAGGACATAGAGGAACGGAGCAGTCACTGGCGCATGTGCGATAAAACGAGGAAAACATCAGCGAATAAAACAACACGTTACAAAATGACGCGACCATTCGGTTCAAAGTCGAAAAATGCCCGAGACGCGACGCTAAACGCGCTACCGCCTCCGACGCCTTTCCCGCCTTTCCTCCTCGGGAAAGAGAGGCGCGAGGCGTCCGCGTCGCGCAGCGCACCTAGCGGTGGCGTCCTCAAGTCAACCGAGAACGCAGTTGCCGTTGCTTTCGCGAGGATGCGTCAGGCCGTACCAAGCGGAGCGCGACGGAGCGGATCGAGGGGCCGTGCCAGAGGAGTAATGTCATAGCCGCGGCAGACGCACTGCGCCGCCGCGTGCCCAGCTGTGCGCCTCCGTTGCGCAGTAGCCAAGTCTGACGCTGCACCGGAGCCGCTTGATAGCGCCTCTCATTTTGTGCGCATGCGCAGAGGTATCAGTGGGTGTATACATATAGCGGGGCGGTTGCCAGTATGGTATAGCCATGGAGAAGGAGAGCGAAATTGCTGCTCAGCGGCGCAGAAGAGCGGAGAAGCCTAACTCATCGGATCCCGAAGTAGTCACATAATGCGTATACCGTGAGTGTGTCATTGAAGCAGCAGTAAGCATGATAATCAAGCTAATCCTAGACAACCAGGAAAACTAAGAATTACCAGCTGAACCTAAGCTCACGCTACGTATATCCTGGCATAGCCGAGCTAAGCCACTGCAATTGTTTTACTCAGTTTCACATCAAGTACCACCGAACTCAACACGACTCGATGTAGCCAATCATGAGGCACCAAAAAAGCATCGCCACGGCGCTCAACGTTTTTCTTTTTTTTTTCTTCTCTTCTAACCCTAAACATATTTTTATGCTTAATATTCTCCAAGCTGCCACCGTAGATCGCAGGGATTGATTCAGTCAAGTGCTTTGCGTAAAAGTACAGACGCTCCTGGTTTCTTAAAGCGCATGCGGTTTATTGTTTTGAAACAACAAAGACATTGTGAAGATAAAGAAAATGTGCGAGCAAGATAGCCAGTTAAAACTAAATATGCTCCACAAGAGACCAAGTAGTGATTTTTTTTTTTTTGCACTTAGGTTATAAACAATTTAACCTTCTGTGATCATAATATAAACTAAAAAATATGTTCGTAGAAGAACTCTCAGTTGTTCTTCGGCTTGTCCATATTTTTCACCCTGAGAAGGTTACTTTAAGCACAACCTAAAAGGGTTTTATTGAACCATGGTTAAAAGCGCTAAAAAGACGTACACAAGATAGAAGACAAACACGGGCGCTACTCACAACTGTATTGGGAAAGAAGGATGGAAGTACATATATATATATATCTGATACACTTATCGTCACCCAGTCTACACATGCGTGAGATACAAGAGCATAAACCCGTTTATATATATTTATCGAAAAAACGAATTTCAGTATTATACAATGCTATTGACGTGTCGCTGACGCACTGGGGTCCCCTCTTCTTGATAAAATATGCCTCTTGCAGTTCGCGTGCTCTTTGATTTCTGCTTCTACCAAGAATCTTGGTATCGCCGAAGCGTGGCTCGCATTTGCAGGCCCTACAGTGCGCGGGCAAATGTGCCCCGTCATTTGTCCTTAAATTTTGTGCGTGCTCTCTTAAACGGTCATTCGTGCATCTTCCCGTTTGTCCAACGTAAGATTTTCCACACGTTAGGGGGATTTCATACACGACCCCTGTGACGCATTCGATGTACGGCCTGGCGTGCTTCGTGCCACATCCTCGCTCGTTCCTGCTTTCTTTAGCAATTCGAGGGCAAAGTTGGCCGAGTTTCTTTGGCGCTGAAAACACGAGAGGTGCTCCGTACCTGTTCGCAACCTTCTTTAGGTTGTGCACCATTTTGTGTACATATGGTACAACCTCTGGCCTCATATTGGTCAGTGCCGACTGCGTTACTTTCCTGGTTGTGTGACCTTTTACTTTCTGTAGGGTGGCCTCTGCCACACTTGTCAAGACCGTTTGAGGGAAGCCCGCTGACAATAGTCTAGTCAATTGGTTGTGGAAGCTGGCCTGCATGCGGTGAGCACACGACTTCTTGATAGCTGACTCTAGGCAGAGCGTTGCAATTCCTCTCTTTACCACCTTAGAATGCGCAGAGTCATATGGCAGGAGCGCTTTTTGGGAGCGTGGGGAATACATCCAACACACGTGTCCCTCCTGGAACTTCAAGCTCAGGTCTAAAAACTGTAGGTGATCCTGGTTAGGGAGTTCATGTGTGAAATGTAGGCCCTTACCATGTCGTCTAAAAGCATCTAAGACTATCAAGACGAGGGGACCCCAGTGCGTCAGCGACACGTCAATAGCATTGTATAATGCTGAGATTCGTTTTTTCGATAAATATATGTAAACGGGTTTATGCTCTTGTATCTCGCGCATGTGTAGCCTGGGTGACGATAAGTGTATCAGATATATGTATATATGTACTTCCATCTTCGTTCCCAATACAGTTGTGAGTAGCGCCCGTGTTTGTCTTCTATCTTGTGTACGTCTTTTTAGCGCTTTTAACCATGGTTCAATACAGTCAACACCAACTAGCCCAACAACAAGTCCTAAAAGGGTTCTTCGTGAAAAACATATAAGGGGTTCATGTAAGCTCTCTTTTGTTGATACGAAAGAGTTCTTCATCGCCCTGTTGCCTTTGTAGTGCGCCAGAGGGTGGTAATGCTTGAGTCGAAACCATCTTCACGAGCTGAGGGGGTTTTGGGGGCGTCCAAAAGCGTTCCAAGAACGAACGCTTTTTTGAGTCTATAATCAATCAATCAATCAGTCAAACAATCAATCACCCACTCAATCAATAAATAAATCAATATTAATTTTTTTTCTTGTGCAAACCAACAGGTCGAAAGCATAGTGGGTAAAGCTCACACACTTGGAATACACAATAAATAACACGCGTAAACTCTTGGGGATCTAACTGCAAATTCGGATATAAAATATCACAGTAGAACGTTGCGCAAAATATGAAAGCACACAAACATGCGTATAGACTAATCAAAGCGTGCATAAAAATTATCATTTCCCAAAAGACAGCTTTCTACTAAAAATGGCGATGTCAGTAAATTGGGCGTTTATAACCTGTTGGATACGCGATACCGACGATGCATCTCGAGTGAGGACTGGGTGAAATACTCTCAGGTTTCTGTAGTTCGTTTTAAGTGGAACGCTAAAGTAAACAGAGCTAACGAGTGCAGGGCTCTCTATTGCATTATGAATAAACCTATCTAAAAACTGAATATCCCGAACAGACCTCCTACATAACGTCCGCAATGTGAGCTTCTCAAAAACCTGATTTATATTCATAAACGCATTTCCTACCGAGATATCCGTCATAAAGGATGCGCGCAAATCGCTTTTGAATATCTTCTCTTCTTTAACTTGTTAATATAGAGATGGGGTTATTTCTGTTTCTTGTTTGCGGGGAAACTGACCCAGCAATTTTCAAAGCGAAGTCGATCGGCGCGTATAATCGAGCACGCAAAATGACGAGTTGAATGACGTCCATAGTACCCCTGAGACGTAGGAACGATACAAAAACGTACAGAACAACAAAATGTTCGTTGTTCTGTCCGTTTTTTTTTTTTTTAATAGTTCCTACGTCTTAGGGTGCCATTCACATGCTCGCCTGCGTTTTTTACCTTTCTTCACTGATGTGTTGAAATTTATACTAACTGCATGGCGCGTTGTGGAAGAGGAAAACTCTATTCTATTCGATTACATTATATTTTGTAGTCGCTGTCAGGATAAGGAAAGTAAGTTGTGGCTTATTACGTTCCCGCTCATTGCTTCGTGCTACGTCCTTCGGCGTACCTGTCGGTTAATGCAGCAGTTTGATTTTACTGCGGATCGATAATACGATGCTCGAGGTTCGTCATGCCCTTATTCCATTTAAGCAGTCGGTAATAGCGGATTCACACGACGGACCGAATCGTGATTTTCGTCCGCGGACCATGTACCACGTGACCGGCACGTCACCGATTCCAGCGATCCGCGCCTCGTCCGTGGACGCGCGGACTGATAAAGTCGAGCACCTTTTTCACTCGCGGACTTTTGACGGGAGATAGACGTGAAAAGCGTTTAGTCTGGCAACGGTAAATGGTTTTCTTAGTTTTTTGCTTCTGGGCGTTTAAAACAGAAATGGCGCGTCGTTGTGTTTTGTGCATTCGTTGGTTCATTTTTGTCGCCCTATTCTTGGTTCCACGCGTGAAAACAACTCCAGAAACTTCGTCCGGCTGACGCGACGCGGGTTCCGGTACTCCTCCGGGTTCGTGTCAAGAAGCTTCCGTCAAAACTCGTCTAGCACGCCGCGATAATTCTTGCACGTCCAATCAGGATTTCGCCGAGCAAGACCTCTTTTGTGGATGTGCTGTGCTTGAGCGTTGTGCACGAGCGCGGAGTGCGTGAAGGCATCTCCAAACGCCCCTCCGCGAGCCTAGAATTTTGTCGCGTTTGCGCCGAAGCTTTCTCGAGCAGGACCATGCCTGTGTCACTGTCATGCTTTGAGTTAGTGAAGTTAGTGCCGCTTCGCGCGAAGCCTGTCCCGGTGTTTTGTTTCGATCTGTACGTAACAGCGGCGTACGATGCTTTATCGCGGTAGCAAACGTCGATTTCTCTCTTGGACAACGGTGCCACGGTGCGATGTTGGAGTTTCGCGGCACTGTGGGGTGGCGAAGAGGTTCGGTCCGTCCTCGCTGGCGTCTGCTCGTCGTCTCCCTCGTGTACATGCGCTTGGGAGACGGACGAACCGCGGACATGTCGTCACGTGATCAATCCGTCCGCGGATCAGACCGTCGTGTGAATCGGCCTTTACCATAGCACGTCAGAGTAAGGAAACGTAAACTTTATTTTCGTAGAGATGGTTCAAATATAGAAGATAGAAGAAAGAATATCTGAAAGCTTGCTTCCGCCACAAGGTCTGAAGAAAAAAAAGAAAAGTACGTGATCTCACTTTTCTGCAGAACACGAAAACAATTGACGGCGAAAAATCGAATGATCCCTGCGAATGACTAGCTCAGAATATGATTGGGCTTTCTAAAAATTACATGTGCTCAGAGAGGCGATGAGAATGACGTAACACTTCCACATCACCCCAGGGCAGATCGCATTTTTTCAGTGGTTGTCGTATTCTGTGCATGGTTTCGCTGGCCTCCTTTTATTTTTCTACGTGATTGACTGTTTTGTGGCCTGCAAGAAAGGGACTCAGTCTTCCCTTTAAAAGGACGCGCTGAGGGGTAATCTCTTCTTCATTTTTTTCGTGTTTTAAGCTACAGTTAACGCGTGGAGTTAGAACTGAAGCTGCAAATTGTACGTATAATACTGAAGGTTCACTAAAAGCGCTTTCTTTTCTTAATATACATATATGATAGTTGAGCCCACGCTCTCCGTGTTACTAAACATGGCTGAAAGAATCGTTTGGCGTTCGGCCTCCCAACTTGTATCCAGAACAAGTTGTTAGGTGTCCTTCGACCGGCCGTTGGCGCCAGGGATCAAAACGGCCTCACGCCTGGCTTTACGCTGTTCAAAGCACGTGCTCTAGTATTGAGATAGCTACAGTTTAGTCACTCCCGTCACCATACTCAACTGGCCCCAAACACTGTCCTGCATATTTGACGAGAGATTTATTATTATGAACCGCCTGGAGGAAAAGTGATCGTGCACAATATGAGAGCACAGTAGGTTGTTTTGTTCAGGAAACCGTTTGGAGCCAATTTACTTTCATCATACCCAACTTTTGGTGTGATCATACTAAACAATAAGTTCCTTTCATAATACTAAACAATAAGTTACTCTTTATAATACTACAAAATAAGCACTTAGTGACTATTAAGTATCAAATTAAATGTTTTTTTACATCAGGAATATTGTTTATGAAGTTTAAGCAAAATCGACAAATATTTTCACGCGACCTTTCAAGGACCACGACGTTATTTGTTAGCGCTAGCTGCGTATTTTTAAGAGTTTATTTCGTGTGTTCATAACGTATAAGGTGAGTGATAGTGACTCCAAGCGCTTCTCTTGCGGAGCAGATTAGATATATTCAGGTGACAAAGTAACCTCCTCTACTCCCCGCCATGGTAAGCTGTGTCGTATTTTGTCGGCGGTCCGTACCAAGGGACGTGTTAACCAACACGTCCGTGTTAACCGCGGATAAAAGCACTTGCCGATAAAGTGAGTGCTATATTTGGTCACGTGCATCGGTGCCACGTCGAACCAGGTACACAAATAATACTGTCGACGAAGTTTTCAAAATGAACCCTTTCAGTCTCTGAAACTACTTGAGATTCACTCAGCGTACACTGCTCACAGACGTGTCAAATACACCTGTACTAACATGATCGAAAAAAGAGCGTTGTCGTATCGTTCCTCAATGAACCTTTTATTATAGTTTTGCCACGATCATGGCCCGCCCTCGCAGGAATCGTTCGAAACACTTTTGGTGGCTCCGGGACCGCCTCTGCGGCGTCCGTGCCAGGCCTGGCTTGTCTCCCGGTCCATGTCTTTATGTGTGTTCTCTGGTGGCGTTGTTCCGCCCTTCACCAATCTAAACGTGTCTTTCTGTCGTCGCTTAGCGTGCATATTTTCTTCGAAACGGCTGAGAACGACCTGGGGTATTAACAAATTCAATGTCTGCGATGCAGAGGACCTCGTTCGTTTTTATACCTTCAGGGATGGATAGACCGCCGACGCCACATCGGTTCCTACCATCGACTCGGAGTCACTTAATCGTCACTTCGGTGTCGCGCCTTGCAAGCAACTAAAAAAGGGGTCGGCTTTCAAGGCAGAGTCGCAGAGTGTTATGGAAGGAAAGTAATGGTGACCAGTTTGGATATCGACCCAACCATCCACATTGTGCGGAGCTTGTGAGCTCCGTTTATGAGGCCCGGCTACTACAAACAGCTGATTTTGCCTTCTCTTTTATTGCCTAAGTTATTCAAGCATATCGCGTCCGTCACTTCGCCGTCCTGTGTACCGCGCGAGCGCACGGGGCATCGCCGTATTCGGGAAGGTGCAAACAAACTCGGACGGTGCGAAATCCGGGCCGTCTTGATATCGCGAAGGCTTGCCTGCACCGTCCAAAAGATAAGGAACGGTATGTTAGAAACAATCTATCTTTGAATTCGGCACGTTTACGAACCTTCGACAAAGTGGGCCCAGAAAACACGGGAGTTCACGGTTGTTTGCCAAGAAATTCAGTCAAGGTTCTGTCTCCGTAAGGCTTAAATTCGTTTCGCTAGCTTTAAATGTTTTGCCAGTTTTTTTTTTAACGTGGCAAGACGCGAATGTGTATTGCGCACGCCCAAAGAACAGAAAGCTTTATGCTGTTATTTTTTAATTGAGCACCGGGTATACGGCATGATTACGACACACCCTCGTGTGCATGTTTACTATTAAGAAAAAATGGTCAGAATGCAGGCGAGCTGGTGTAAGTTTAACATGGTGGAAAACTTGATATAGGAATACATGAAAGGATAGAACATCGAGGACTAGGTCGGAAAGAGTACTTCTTTCAAGAAGTCCTGTATCCTTCCCCATCCTTGATGTTTTATCCTTTTTTGTATTCGTATCTATTCACCAACACTCCCATTTTCAATTATTAAACCTAAGACTGAAGTAGGAAAAGGGAAACGCAAAAGAAAAACGGGCAACGTCTCAAGAGACGTTGCCTGCTCTTTTTCTGTCTCCTTTTGTGTTTTCCTTTTCCTACCCCAATGTCAGGTATACCATCATGTTCACATTTACTGTATTTTAGTTAAAAGCTGAATGTCCCGCCGTCACATTGATGAACCATCCACCTGACACGGGGGACTCTCGTTAGAGGCTTTTGAAAGCAGGGCAAAAAGGGCGGGGTGTTTGACATCGGGTGATTTCGTGCACCACCCGTCAAAGGCTCCTAGAACTTTATAAAATTTAAAATTTAACAATGTTTTCTGCTATTTGTGCTACCTTCTGCTGCGCGGTGGTGAGGCACGACGTCTATGAAGCCAAGCCGCGAGAATAGCGGAGGAGTCAAGCCTAACCAGCACTGTCTAAGCGACCGAGCGGACGAGAGAGCCACCAAAAATAGCGCCTTTCCTTTTCCTCCTCTCTCTCAGAGTCAGCGCATGCGCCCAGCGATCTCTGAAAAAGGTCAGTTGATTAAAAAGTGCGATGAATGATCTTCGATATGCATCGCGGCTTACTATGCGAAATATCGGTAGGAGACACGACTCAATTTTAATCCGATAGCTCCGGGTAGCACAGTGCTTGGGGCGAAAATGTGCTTCTTTTCTGGGAATTCGGGGCCTTGAAAAGCGAAGCCATGATACAGCCAAACGTGACCTTCTGTGGCAAGAGTGAGTGTTTCCTATCCTTTATTCGCCAAACAAGTGATGAAGTTCGGCTTCACTGCTGGTGGTTTGGGTGTCATCTGGGATCCTTGGGCCTGAACCGCCAAGCAAGGAGCCGGGGTCACACTGCTTATACATTATACAAAAGACAGTCTGCATACAGATTCGAACGCGAGTCACCGCGAGATCCGTGCTTCGAATGCCGCATGGTCATAAGTTCCAAGGGGAAACTTGGCACGCGGCATTTGAACCAAGGATATTGAAGAGACTCGTGTTTGCAGACTGTATTTTGGATGATGTATAACTCAGTATAAGCAGTGCGACCCCGACTTTAGGCTTCACTTCTGGTTCGGTTTTCATCTGGTAACTTTGGACCTAAATTTCCAAACAAGTGCTAGAATTAGGCTTCACAGCTGGTTCTTCGGTTCATGCGTGACATCTTTGACTAAAGTCTGGCACTCAGGTAAATATGTCGCCAGCCGAAAACACATATCATACAAACACCAAAGAAAACCACTTTGACACTAACGAATACGAATGCCTTGGAGTAAAACCGTATTAGACCCAACTTAGACCCCTAGGATTGCCAAGCTTGTGCCAAGCCAGGCGTTTCTATGGCGTGCTACCTGGGATATACTGCCCGGGGGTTTATGAGTTCACGCATAATTCGTCTATTCCCCGTTCATCCTTCAGCTGAGACCAGAAGCTCCGCCTTCAGCGCGAGCTTGCTGGCTTCCGCAGCGCTTTGCTGGCGCGTGCCTGCGCGTTCGCACTTGTGTTATATCAAAGGCAGAAAGCTCGCCCGGAAGGGTTAACGGAGTATTGGGCAGGAGATCGAACTATAGGGGGCGCTTTATCGAGCTTGTTGTCCCCACAGCCCGGTGTTTACCAACACAGCATAACAAAGAAATTGAACCTGGCCGAGCACGGTCTGGGCACGAGCGCTTCGCTCTGACCAGTGCTTTGGTCGCACGAGGAGTGGCCTTCGAATCGTCATCATCGATTTCTCGGATCAAAAACAAACACGAAAATACGGTTTGTTGTCCCCACAGCTGAAGCGCACCGCTAGAGGCGTGACTGTTCGATCTCCTCCCCAATAGTGTCATGGCTGCGTACGTGCCCGAGCTGGTCGCGTGGGCAGCGCACTGGGCTCGCACGTGGCAAACAGGGTTCGCTCCCTTCCAAAGGCTTCTTTCTCTTTTACCCTTTTTACGGCGATAGCCGTTATTGGGTGTGTTCCAAAATTTACTCGATCCGACTCCGGAGTGAAGGTTTCGTACCGTGGCGTTTCAAAACTTACTCGGGCTTACTCGATGACGTCAGAACTCGCGTTCCAGAAGCGGGTTGTTTACTCCGGAGTAATTACTCGCGCTACCCTCCTCGATCGGGGGGTAACACCGGATCAAATCGAGTAAATACGTCACGTGATCTGTTCGTCGTCTGCTTCCTGCGCCGACAGCCGTCAAAGCTCGTTTGCTCCGTTGTCTTTGGCGGCGGACGTTCGAAATAACAAAGAATGAGGTGCAGGCATTTATGGTTGGTTATTGCAATTTGCTGTTTTCGACGCAGGAATTGATTGCACCACATCAAGACCGTGTACCTTCCCTCAGGAAGGTATACTTGTTATTATCAGAGTGCGAGCGTAAACAGGAGCTTCTCCGCATCCTCGTCCTCGGCGTTGGAGGGAACTCTGTACTCTTACGTTAAAAGATGAAAATGTTTGAAGGCAGTAGATAATGTGGAAGTTTTTTGGAGGTTTTATTTTTCCCCCAGGGTGTGTGTAATGAGAGGATAACGCTTGTAAAGCAGTGAAGGCATCGAAGAATTTATTTTTACGACCAGTCAACAACCCCACAACATCTCCCTCCCTAATAAATTGTCTATAGCGGTGTCGAAGTGCTCTCTGTGATTTTATAATCATATTCGCGTCAAAGCGAACGTAAGTTACATATCACTGTTAGAAAGCCCCATGCTCTCTACCGCTGCACCGTGTGGAAGCAATATCCGCAAAACGCAATCGGTGTTAATTACGATGAGTTGAGGCTGTTTATGGCACCTGGACTAGACTTACAGTGATCGCGCAGATTAGTCAAAACAGAAATGTTGACGTCTAACTGAAAGGAGTAAGTAACTTTTATCTCAATATTCAGCCCAAAAGGAAGGTGAGCAAAAGGAACCGATGGAGCCATCTCAGAAAAAACCGCGTCGTCACTGTCAAAGAAAAACTTTGAAGCGGTTAACGTTATCGTCTCTATCTGGTTTTTCCATGATCGAAAAAAGATCGTCTGCTATTTTCCGCCATCGCTGCTGTTTTCTTTTTGCCGTAGCTCAAGACGAAGCCAATCCGCGTCCTATCCAGGTGATTATCCCGGCCGTTCCAAAATCAAGTCGCGGATCGTTTACTTGCTATGTTATGTGGTATTACCCGCTGACGTAGGAGACAGGTTACTCGGGTAAGATTTGGAACATAGCCATTGTTGAAGATTCGCCACGGATCCTTTTGTTTCCGGTACGTATACGTCGTAACGCGCTAAACGAGGCGGGCAAATATCTCCGCTAAATTTTGCGGGAAAATGTCTTTTCTATACTTATTTGGGAATCAGTGTAGCGACATTGTGACATCATAGTGTCACTTGACGTCCTATCGCAGTGTTTCTCAACCATCGATGTTTCGCGGACCCCTTGTGGATCGGCGGAGAGGATGGAGGACCCCGTTCGTGGTGAAGGGAAGGGAAAGTATAGGTTAATTATGATAGTGATTTAATAAACACATGAAACTAAGGGCTAGAGTGAAGCAAACTTCTATTCTTGACATATATACGAGAAAACAAACCCGGAAATTTGAACGTTTCGTCTGAATCTGAGAAAATACAACTTTTATTTCCGGACTTGACTGATGAGGCTGGGGTTCGCGGACCCCTAGAGTGCCTTCGCGGACCCCCATTTGAGAACCACTGTCCTATCGAATAACGTCACGATATTCCCGATAAATTTAGAAAAGAAATTTCCCGCCTACTTTTTAACGTAATTTAGGGCCACGTTATGTCCAGGAGCCGCGTGACCTCACAGGGTCATATGTCTTCGTCCGCTAAGCTTGCAGGACATGTCAACTGAATTTAATCACGGCAGTGTAACTGTGTGCCGCTGACGCCTAAGTTCATTTTCAGGACACGGGGAGGAACCGGGACTTTCTTTTTAGCCTCTCTGGAACGATTTGCTCCGCACACTGGTCCAGAACATTCCCGACCGCAAAGTCAGCATGAAAGAAGCCGTAATCGGCAGCATGTGGTGAATTCCGTGCTAGCGTTCTATCCTGCTGCCACGCCGACATCGACGTCGACGACGAATTGAGTCTGGCTCACACACTCGCGCGTAGACTTTCCATTTTCCCGGGGGAGGGGGGGGGGGGGAGGGGGGCGTTTCCGCGCAATCTTTTTTACACCGGCATTTATCAGCAGTGTATCTTAGGGGGTACATCTTACAGCGTATGTATATCGCCATGTGTCCGTCGCTGTTTGCGTTATTTTGTTTACATGCCACTACTAAAAGCTCGTTACATGGTACGTAAACAGCGTCTCGGTAAGGATCATGGCCTGGGGGGGGGGGGGGGGGCAGCTCTGTTCTCCCCCCCGGATCTCACCAGGGGGGGCACGAGCCCCGATGCCCCCCCCCCCCCCCCCCCGTAGTCTACGCCTATGCACTCGCGATTGCTTAAGCGCCGTTCACACTCTTGCGACCGAGTAAGACCGAGAGAGACCAGACCGGTTCTTAAGCCTTTTGCGACTTCTTAGGACCCGATGCGCTGCAGCGGAGCTGGCCCTAAGAGATCGCAAGAGGCTTAAAAACCGGTCTGGTCTCTCTCGGTCTTACTCGCTCGCAAGAGTGTGAACGGACCTTTACGACCGTGTCCTTAAAACCTCTTAAAATATCCTACGACGAGAGAACACACTGGCGCCATCTATCGGGTAACCATGAAACACGGGGCATACCGTATATTTCCTAGTTTTCTCCCGTTATTTTTCGCGGATCGTTAGAATTTTTTTTTTTTTTTTTGCTAAAAAATTTTTGACGATGTTTTAAACGACAATTTCTCATAAATAGTACGCACACTTGATTTCGCAAATACCTCAAAACCTTTCCTTTAGTGAAATACAATTGCAGGGTCACATCATAGATGGCGCTAGCGTGCGAGTGTGTTGTCTCGTCCTAAGAAATCACAAGAACGTGGTCGTAAGCAAACGAAAGTGTATAAACAAGCCTTTATTCTCTTCTGTTTTAGGCGCAAATTCGCCTTAATGAAAGATTTTTTTTACGTTATTCTTTCGATACTCGTGGCAATATACGAATTTTGGAAATTAATTCTTTGTTCTCGTTCTTGTTTTTGTATTTTCAGGGATGGGGAGACGTCAGTTTCCATGGATCCACCCAAATACCGACACCCAATATGGACGTCCTGGCGGGAGACGGTGTCATTCTCAACAACTATTACTCGCTGCCTCTCTGCACCCCATCGAGATCTGCCCTGATGACGGGGTTTTATCCAATTCACACGGGTATAGCTAATGTCGCCAGTTTGTGTAGCCACAGGCGCATGGCTTCCGGGACACGGGACGACATTTCTTTTCCTGGAGCACGGAAGAAACAAGCTTTCGTTTATTAGCATTGTGATTACGTAGGTTTCGATGTAAAGCGATAGCTTCGCACAGGAACCTTGCAAAGAACTTTGCTCGCTCGTATCGGAGTTGGTCGCACCGCAGCGAGGCCACGGGAATAGAGTGTCAGAAACGACGCGCAGCTGTTGGTTTGATGCAGACTTGAATGGTACTCATTACAGGTAATTAAATTACTTGTAATCGATGACCTTATCGAGAAATTTTGCAATAGCTTGATGACATGTATTATGACGTAATCGCAACAGTAATCTGATTAGTTTTGAAACTTATAAAATTGTTTGTAACCCTTACTATTTTTCAATCCCTTTTCCTAATGGCGCCCGCTATTTCTCCAAGTTTTGTACCAAGGAATCCTGGAACCAAGTCTCCCACAGGTGCATGATATACCAAATTTAATGAATCAAGACGATGGGCAGTTTATAGTTATGTGATTCCAATCCAATAATGTACTATAAAAACGACCCGTTTTTGAAACGGGCAGAAAAATTTGTCGTATTGAATATCATAAGTATTGGAAAAGTAACTCCTACTTTTTGAAGCAACGGGCAATTACTTTTTTTCTCAAGTAATCAAATAGTTCAACTGAATACTTTTTTTCCGAGAGTAATTATAATTTTAATCAATTACTTTTATTTTTTAGTAACGTGTACAAGACTGGTTCGATGTCACAGTGCGCGCGACCAATGGCGTGTTGCACCACGCGGACAGGGGGAGGTGGGGGAGGGGGGTATCAGCGGTGCTCTAACACTTTCTCTGTCCCCTTACCCTCTGCTACGATGGAATGGCGGGTGTGATCGGGTAACAGCTGCGTATATACAGAATAATTCCTTCGACGCAGAGCCATTTCAAAGTGCCGCTGGTTAAAGGACGCCTCAAGTGCTACGGCACCTTCACTGCAAGCATTTGACGGAATGTCTAATTCCAGGACATTTCTTATTAAGCTGTGTGTGGACAGCGAATAAAAAAAGCTACGGGGTGAGAGGAACAAGGGAGTCCCTCATTTACCAGCTACATAATAACCTCAGTTTCTTTCGTGCTGTGCCGTCTGCGGTCAGTGAAGCGAGTCTTAAAACGGCGTTGTCACGTACGCTATCAAAAATCCCCGGTACATGCTGCACCGCGATGCCCTCAAAACAACGACTGCATTTGAACTCCTTTAATTTGGCTTAAACAATGCAGTTGGCCAACAGAGACATAGACGTGCCAATAGTAACGGAGTTCTTTTAAGCAAAAAAAAAAAAAAGATGAAAGGACACATTTTTGTTTCAAAGGCATTGGTAAGCCGCGCTGTCGTATCATCCAAGATGTCATTCAAAAGAGAGTCTGTAGACGCCGTCTGAGACGCGTTTCTTCCTTGCATGAGGGTCCTGTTACATCAGTAATTAAAACAACTGTCTGCAGAAATGTTGTAAGCATGTACGAAGCAAACCCTCTTAATTCGAAAATGTTCGAAGCAAACACGCTTAATTCGAAGATGCCTGAGGAGTGTCCGCAGGTAATTGGTCCTAATGGGCGCGTTCAGTAGCGGCTCCCTTAGCTCCGAACGGAGTCACTCGAGTCGGAGTCATCGGAGCGCCTACTGAACGGCAAAAAAAGCCGCGGCTCCAAACCTGCTTCTACGCAATTTCCGCTTCCTCCCCTGTGCCAGACGGTCTCCGAATAAACTGGAAGCAGACGATGGCGAGCACGATCGCTTTGATTTGACGCCGGTATTGAAGAAGTCTTGACAAGGTCGTTGAAGAAAAAGCGAGTGACTGTACACATCAGCGCTGCTGTTCGAAGCGATGCAACGCGATGCAACGCTTCGCTTGGCGGTGCAAAGGCAGCTACTGTTATAAAAACCGACAAAAACGTCGTCAGCACACGCAAAATATAGAGCTCCGCGAATCTACGGCGCCGGTTGCATACGGCCATACGTTTGTTCTGCCCTTCGTAACGAACTTCCTATAAAATGTATTCGTGTTCGTATAGGAAGTTCGGCCGCTCTCGGCGATCAAGGTTTTGTCGGTCGAAGCGAGCGTCAGCCAACGTGCACCCAGATTTAGCCACGCAAACAAAACATCAATCGGGACCATGCTCCGCGTGAGTGTCCAACCGGCTACCGAATTGGCGTTCATACCCTGCCTTGCTTTGTTCAGCGCGGACAGGACTATCGTCGATATTCACCGAGTTACCGTGCAACGGCGATCAAGACACGGCGTCAAATGAACGTTTACGTTGTTTATTAGCATATTCAAACCAAACAAAATATGGGCCAATGCATGTTCCAAAAAGAGCCTTACCTGGAAAAGAAATTCGAACGCGTTATTCGTCTTACCTTGAGCACTACCACCGAGTATACCACACACCCGCGACAGAACCGACGCAGCTTATTCCGCCATTTTTTTTTTTTTCTCTTTTAGCGCCGGAAATCGTCACCAGTCAGGAAATGAGGTCATCTTTAGCTCCTTTGACTCTACGTGCACCGTCTCCGGACTCGGTGCTTCGGAGCTTGACTCCGAAGCCCCGGAGTTACGTGCACCGGAAGTGACTTTTGGCCGTCCAGTGGAAGGAGTCAGTGACTCCTTGACTCCGGGGCCGCTACTGAACGCGCCCAATGCCTGCAGCCGACACCGAGTCTTCTCTGTGACGCATAAGCAGCGTGACCGCTGCATTCGGAGGAGCGCAGATCTCGCCCATAGAATCGGTTCGTCGCATGGAACGTAGTCCCGTGGTTCGTGTACCGAGCGCATCTCAAGACAGCTTCACGGGTGGACCTTTGATCGCGTTTTGAGTCGTGCACAACAACTGCCCGCCAGTTGTACCCGCCCTATCCGTTGTCAAGCTTTCCTGAGCAAGTTCGATAAAAAGCATAACGGGGCATCAGGAATGTGCATCATTTTTATCGAGTAAAGCGTATGTTTTTGAAAAATAAAAAAAAGAATGGCCGTGGCTTTTACCTTTAATGCATTATAGGGAATTGGTGAGGAAATTGGTGTGTCACGTGACATGTATTTCCCCGCTAAATTTAGCGGGGAAACTGGATTGGTGTCTAAGTCACAAGACATGAATCTTGCCGCTAAATTTAGAGGCTAACTGATTTTCGTGCGTATGTCACGTGACGTCAATTAACCGATAAATTTAGCGGGGAAACTGAATTGATGTGTTGGCCACAAGACGCGAATCCTTTCGCTAAATGTAGCGGGGAAACTGAGTTGACGTACAGGTCACATGCCATAAATGTTCCCAAGGTGTATAGGTACCGTGACGGAAGGTGGCGTCACGGGACGACCTTTTCCCCGCTAAATTTAGCTGGAAACGCACGGACGGATGAAGGGACAAAATTTTGAGATTGGTGTGGCGTTAAAAAGCATTTCATGCTTTAATAAAATACATGAATTCGTTGAACACAATTAGTTACTTTTTCGTATACTTTCAGGCATGCAGGCTAACGCTATTCTGGACGCTGCGCCCTGGGGCCTGCCGCTGGAATTGAAGATCATGCCGCAGCATTTCAAATATTTAGGCTACCAAGAGAACATGATTGGAAAGGTAATACGGAGTAATTATCAATATTTTCTCTTTTGTGACGAATGTCTGTAAGCTTGAAAACTTTAGTCCAGGCTGTAGATAGAAAAAAAAAAGGTCAATATTATTTAAATCGCGAGTTAAATTTCGATTAAAATCACACGGATCGTCCCGATGTCAATTGGATCTAATCTTTTCTAGAAAATAAAAACAACAAAACTAACTTTCATTAGTATCGGTACCTCCTCTCACGAGATACTCTTACTAAAAACATATTTCCCAATTAATCAGGAAAATATAACCAGTCGGAAAGATAGTTTCTCGTGGCGAGGGAGCGAAGGGGCCCCACTTCGCATTGAAAAGAAATGGTAATGCTGAGTTAACTTCTTTTCATTTTGATATACTTAGCTCAATATTGTTGTAAGATAAATAATAAACTCGAAAGGTAAAACTGTGAGAAAAAAATTGGCTGCATGTTTGGTCATTCTGCCAAATGCGTGTAAAGGTGGTAGCTTTATGGGGTGGGTGGTGCTCACAGTTCAGGTGGTGCGTATTGCAGGGTTTTGAATGGAGACAAATTACGCCACACCATTGTCTCTTTGTTACGCACCGCGCGCTTCATACAGCGCCCCCTGGGTACAAAGTATTGCGCGGAATTTTTCATGTCACCGAGAGAGGGGAAAGCGAGCTTTCCTGCCCTTGCCACTCTTTGTTCTACGCGCTCCTTCTACACCAGCTGTTTCAGTTGCTCCCCGTTTTGCCCATTCCACCCCTCTCCGCTCCGCGCGCTTTATCGCACCACCTACTTCTACTCCTCCGGTTCCTGCGCGCTGGGTCCGTAGGTTTTCCACAAATAAAGAGAAACAGGTCCATTGCTCAGTCAGCTGCGTACTCGGCCTTCACGCCGGTGTCCGACGTTTCATCCCTGGCACCGGTTACCGTATCTTTATTTTTTCTGTTCTTCTGTTTTCAACATTGTTTAGAGGTCACTGACTTACCGACCTGCATATTTTGTGCTCACGCGGCTCATGAGGTGTCTGGTTCTATAAAGCTACCGCTCTAAAAGCAGCCCGTGTGTCCCTGCCTCTATCAAATTCCACTTTCCACCACCGTCATCCTGTAGAATTCATCGAAAAACTTCATGGGTGAAATATCAACTTTACCATAGACACTGAAAATTTAAGCAACGCAGGGCGCGACTTATTATGTCCATCTTTTTGGCATCGTGATTTGTACTTCGATGTTCTTATTGGGTAATGCCTCAATCCCCCTTGTTGAGACGTGATAGAAAAATGCGCCCTAAGCTTTTTTTAAGGCCAACGTCCAACCTCAGTTTTTTTTTTTTTTTTTCTTTTTCAGGGAAGATAATATTCTTATCGTTGCCTTCTCTTAAACTGTAAGGAGACCCAAGTTTAGGGAATGTAGAAAGTGGAGAGGATATAGGATCTAGAAGGAGGCGAGCAAAAGGGGAAAGCGGTACGTGTACAACGGCCTCTATCAAGCTGTCAACGACTATAGTTCTGTAGTTTCTGGCGTGCGGCGTTCACAATATGATAGCTATTAGGATTGTGAGAAATCTTACATGATGTCTTTTATAATCAGACGAAGAAAATATCGAAACGGTCTACACAACATTTGAATGTTTATCTTGAGTAGCTAGTATTTTATGTGTCGAAATAATCAAATCTTGCTCCCAGTCATTTAAATCACAAGTAAATGTTTCAGTGCACCTAACTCAAAAAATTATCATCAGACGCAATTATTTCGTAAAGCCTTACAACCTTTTCAACACTCTTGATGATAAATATAAGCCATAAGTCACCCTCGTTAGGGGAACCTTCTTTTTCTTCTGTTAGTAAGCAGCTTCACCTAAGAATTCATCTGTCTTCTATAAGATAATTTAGATAAAACAACAAACGTACTCGCCAGGGTGGTTTAAATATACGTTAACTAAAAAAAAACAGGCTTGAATTAAAAACGAATATAACAGAGGGACCCTTAAGCTTCGCCTTTAAGAGTTGAAGGCGATAGCTAATTATAAACCCCCTTTCGTTCCCAGGCCGTGCAAGCGTAACAAGTGTTCCTGTCGCTTTAATCACATTCTGTATTCGCTTTTGGGATAGAGGTACTTGGCTCCTTGTCATTCTTTCCTTTTCTGCATGAAACAGCTTTTCGTGCCGCAGTACGGCGTCTTCTGTGTATTCTGTACCTAAAACGCAAATAAATGTTATGCTGAGAAAAAAAAAAAACGTGTTTGCGTGGCCTAGTGGGTAACGTGTCTGGCTCGCAAACGAACGGTCGTGTGTTTAAACCCGCTCCCCTAAAATTCTTCAATTTTTTTTACTTTAAGTCAAATTAATTACGTATTGACCAATCAGAATTACTGCGTCACACCAGCGCCGACGCCTACTTTTCTGCGACACGGGCTTCTTAAAGCGAATGCTTTAAGAACATATACCTACCTTTAAAAAAGAAAATTTAAATCATGATTTTCTTTCCCTTTCTGCGTGTGTACTGATCCGCGATTCGCTCAGAACATCAAGCATTAAACTGATTACACGACAGTATGCTGGCACGAGCATCGCACCGGCATGCGGTTGCTGTACCGTACTGCGTAATTCCCGTAACAGAGCCCAGGTTAGCAGTCATGCACGAATGGCAAAATTTCCCATCTACACTACTGTAGATGGGAATAGATGCCGTCTCAAAGCAGACCAACTTCCCACTGGTTGAACTGTGACGCAAACTCATTAAAGCTTTCAATTTAATTACGTCATCTAATTAGAAGGAAAGCACTATCGCGCCCGGTAGTCATGCAGACACAATGGCAAAAAGGCGAATCTTTTGTCACTGAAGACGCATGGTCACCGGAACTTGCATGGTATCGATCGCCCTTCGTATTCCATGAATTATTGAAAAAAAAGCGCATTGTTGATGTGGCACGTGCATCATGAGCCCTATCAGAAAAGAAAATAATTTATCCTTCTTTAAGCCAGCGAGATGTGCGAGCACTATTATTATCATACTAAATTGAGAATTAAATATCCGCCGCAAATGCACTGGGCGCCTTTTTTGCCGTTTTAGCTGGTTCATGATTGAACCGTGATAAGGCGTGCCCTTCTTAATCGCTAGGCTGATTGAAGGGCTCTAGATCAATGACGGGGTCCTGCAGAAGTATTCCGGGTAATTATACGTATGGAGAGTGCATACACTCCAAAACCTTTTGCAGCCAGTAGTAGCCTTCTTTGAAAACATCCTTGAATGTATAATATGCTATAGCGTCGCCACGTGACCACCGTCTGTCAGATATACCGGGACATAAATCCGCTAAAAATAGTAGATGACTTCAATTTTGTGTTGCATTTTAATGTAACTTTTTTATGTCACAGTTTTATGTCCATCATTCCCTAGATGGCAAACGTCATATGGAACGTATTTTATATTGAGAAGATACAATCTACTTCTATGTAAGCTTGCCGCGAGCCAAATGTGAAGAATCAAGAGAAAGAATAGAAGAGAGGAAAAAAGTGAAAAAAGCGTTTCAAATAGGCATTTAACAAGAATAAAGAACACACACGAAATCGTTAATTAAATTACGGTCACTGCGCAGGCGAACTGATGGAAGTTTACCATAATGATCTCAACCCGAGACCAAGGCAGAAGGAGGTGACAGTTCTGTATATAAGGATGTTGGTTGACTAAAATTATTACCTGAGTTAGAGACGCTGTCTGACCCTAATAGTTTCTCTTCCACTGTAAAACAAAAGGAATCCTCCTTCTGCTATAGCCTAGGGTTAAAATCATCATGCTAAACGAAACATTTAGGTGATTATTAAGATTTTCGCCATTACGAGTGTCAATTTTACTTCTTTTGTTTTACGTGACCAAACCTTTCGGATGAAATATTTCTAGAATCTCCGATTTTTTATTTGCGCCCTGACTCTCTTCCAAAGCTCGATACACTTTAAATACATTTGGAATATAAAAAAATTTAATCATTGACGTTCAAACACTTTTTCTCTTCAATCACCATCCAATTCGTGTTGAACACAGGAATTTGCGTAAGCACTAAATCTAAAAATAATAATAATAGACGTACAAATATTTTAACAAAAGTATGGAGGAAGATCATAGGAACTAATCCGATAGAAAATGAATAGTCAAGAATAGATCTTTTTCTTTTTCTTTTTTCAGTGGCACCTGGGATTTTTTCAGACACCATACACGCCCCCCAAGAGAGGATTCGACAGCTTCTTTGGCTTTTATACGGGTGAAAATGATTATTACAACCACACCGCTGGAGCTGTAAGTAAACAAGAAGAGCAGCACATGCAAATAAAAATAACGGAACTAAATATATACCCGAACTATAACAACCTGACTGCATGAATGAAACCTCCTGAAGGACTGAGATTTGCAGCTGAATATACTCCCATTATACAGGACCCCAAAAACAAAATAAAAAAGATGTGTATTAGCGAAATATTTGACGCACACCTGAGGCTTCTTGGAGGCTTTTCCATGCACTTACAGTTGCCGACGTTTCTGTCTTATAGTCACTAACGTAAGAACACTAAAAAACGAATCGCTCCACGATTCGGTAGTTGTTGTTAGCGATGTAGGTAGAAAAAGAAATAGAGGCAATCGTGTGCATGAACTCATCGGCCTGCCTGTCATTGCCTAGCCGCGATTCTGTTTTTAGCCTTCTTATCGACTAATGCCAGTCTCATCGACTGAGCAGCAATAATAATGCACTGTGCATTCCCCAGAAGGAACGCTTCTCCATGCTTCTAGAAGACTCGAGTTTATTCTCACCCTAAGTGTAAAAGATAAGGACGCCAACATGATCTTGCCGAGGCAGTCTTTCTCTAGCTCATTTCCGACCGCTCTATAGCACGTAAACTAACGCTTCCAAGGCATTATAGACAGCCAGCAAAAATCAGTTTCTCAATGTATCGCGCTGCGATTTACTACAGACGTGAAACCATGCGCTGGCAGCATCGGGTGAAAATATCAATGGATACGCTTACCTTGTACAAAAAAAGAAGACAACTTTCAGCTTTTCCACTCTGGTGAGAAAGGAAGACAAGGGAAGCTGTACTATGGACTATGGTGGGAATGAAGTAATGGCCGGCCGCAAGTCGGCAAGCCAGAGTGGAAAGGCCGGAAAGGTTGCGCCATCTATGAGCGACGACGGCAACCAGACAACCGGCAAGCCGGTTGTCTGGTTGCCGCCGTCGCTCATAGATGGTTGTAACTGTCCAGGGTTTCGTGTCATCATTTGTTTGTTGACGTACACGATACTAGAGAAACTAGCCCTCAACAGCTCCGCCGTAAGAAACCTGTTTCGGGCTATCTGCCGCGGCATTTCCAGACGACGTTATGACAGGGCTCGCCTAGTTGTATGTGCTACCGGAAGATGGCGCAGCATGATACACGAAAGCAACACGAAAGTAATGCAGTGCTTCAATCGCCTCGACCCCCGACAGATGTCGGAAGCGTCGAGTGCGCCAGCGCCGAGATTAGCAGATGTGATCTTCGTAAACTTTTCACTGTGCCGGCGCGCGTCTTCGTAATGTTAAATTATAATTGTGCGATATTTTATTCACTTAAAAATAAAATAAAAAAGAACAGAGATGTGAATCCCTCGTGGCTTTCTATTTTTGGCACGGAGATGATAGGTCCAAGCACTGCATTCCTTTCGTGCCTCAAGCTGCGCCACCATTCGGTAGCTCATACACTGTTAGCAAAAATAACACGTCCAGACGTGTAAACCGTTGTCCCATAGCGGACACGTCGAAACGTGTTCGTTTTACACGCAGCCATATGTGTTATTAATTCGCCTACACAAGAGGTGCCGTGTAAACTTAACACGCTAAACCGTGTCTGCTTTCCGAAAGACACGGTCCAGCGTGTTCCTTATGAAACATGGCGGCCAGCAGCCGAAAACAGGCGAGAGACGAGCCCAGCGAGCCGCGCGCCTTTCAGCCGAATTGAAAGCACACAGGACACGTTTGTTCTCGTTCGATGTCTTTTATACACAGTAAACAGTCTCCAAGCGGCGGACATAGCAACGTGCAAAGGTACGTACGTGCGTCGTCGGCGGTCGGTAGCGTCGGCAGCTACGACGGAACACGGAACCGCTAGACAGAAAAACGAATACCGAACTTGCATGGATAAATAGCTCGAGCAAACTATTTGAAGTCAGGCGGTAACTTGCGCCACCTAGTGAGATTTCTAGCAGCCAGTGAAAAAAATAACCAGGAGTTTGTTAGTACGCTGAGAACTATCACAAGTAGACAGCAACCCTACATACATCACAGACAACACGAGTACCGTAGGACACAGCACCGACACATACACAGACACAACACCGACACTGCGCCCGACACTTCCTACTAACAT
The DNA here is from genome assembly GCA_013358835.2 of Ixodes persulcatus. Taxonomy (NCBI): domain Eukaryota; kingdom Metazoa; phylum Arthropoda; class Arachnida; order Ixodida; family Ixodidae; genus Ixodes; species Ixodes persulcatus. The sequence continues at coordinate 33,953 of JABSTQ010006888.1, forward strand.
CCTTTTCTCCCCGCGGCGTATATAAGCTTGACATGTGCGGGTGAGCTCTTTCGTCGCTGACCGTCACAGATTTATAGAAGAAGACACAAAACACGGCACAATGAACAGCTGTATGTAAGAACTGCTTGCATTTAAAAAGTATGGAGGCAAAATCTGTAAAGTTAGTTTGTTGCGAAAAACAGCGATGTATTAACAATAAATCTTAAACCGGCCATGAAAAAGTTAAACTTTTTGTTATTTTCATGCTCGACCAGTGTTATGAGCCGTCCGACTAGCTTGAATCGGATAGAAAAACAAATTATTAGGATTTTGTCATTATGTATTCAATAATCAATGGAAATTATCCTTGCGCAAAGCATTTTCTATATATTCTTGTGGAGGACATCCGCCCAACACTTCACTTCCGCTAGTTGTAGTACGCGTACGGGAGCAGACGCCTTCACTTTTGGGGCGTTTTGATGCACTTTATTGTCGTAAGTCATGTCGGTGTCGAGTGGAGCGGTGTGGCTTGGCGTTTGTGAGCGGTGTTATTCGTGATCACTAATGTGGCGCTGATGCTTCTTTTAAATATTTTTTTTTTTACCGCCATTACCCCGAACATTGAAAATTCACGGGCCCGTGGCACTGCATTATGCTGAATCGCGAGCTCCTTCTCTGTTGACATCGTTTTTCTGGTAGCACTCGTGGATACTGCAAGCGTCTAAACAGTGTGCACCGTCTCGCCTACATCCGCGGTGACGTGCTCGACCTGTTGAAACTTATTGCTTCCGTCATTTTGGACTACGCAATGGCAGTTATCTCGCTGCTCTGGTTTCGGTTATAAAAGCAAGGCAAATCGCTCGTAGTTCCCGCCCTCAGTACACGTTGGACATCTTCCACACTTTGACACCGGATGATCGGATGAACGAGGATTTACATTTACTTCAGAGGTCACTCGCGCCACTTCCTCACCGTTGAGTAGCAGGATCAGCTGGCGACCAGCCGCGGATAAAAGGCTTGAGCATCAACAGCCCAAGTGCACTCGATGCCGATGCGGGCGATGCGGGTTTCTGTCAACCGGTAGCCCAGCACAAACCGTGACCGTTCCAGCTCTTCGTCATGACACGGTGTTGCAAAGAGCAGGGTATAATACAACTACACGGACTACCAAAGCGAACGCACTGTTATCGTAAATCTTGGCTTGTGATTGTGCCTTTGTTGATCATCTTATTTGTTTTGCTGGAGACGCAAACGACGGCATAACAAAATCGTTTGCATATTCCGCATACCTCGCAAAAGCATTTACCCAGTCCCCTTGCGAAAAGCGCAAAACACGGAGTCTGCAGCGTCCTGACTTACCAGTCTTTCACCTGCTTGAGAGCAGTTTGTACCTGCTAGTAGGTATGTCTACTGAAACTGCAACTTGAATCTAGGGGCAGTGCCAGAGAGAAAAGAGACAAAGTCGGGAAAGCTTGCTTGCTCTCCCAATTTCTCAACTCTCAAATATTTTACCATAATAAATGCACCAACGCCACTTCCCAAAGTAAAGAAAAAGCACTATGTTCACTACGTAAAAAATGGTCTCAGTTCATGCATCTGTGGGCAGGTAGAAAATCCTGCCCTAATGTATTCACACCGCATGATGAGCGCAACAAACTCACACGAGTCACACGAGATTTACAGGAAAATATCGGTGGTGACTTAAGTTTCCCTTAAATTCTGTATAACCGGTAGTTTGCAGGACCGAATCATCTATTCGAGCGGTGTGCGTCGCAGTGCAAACACGTCGCTGTGCAAATGCAGTCCAACAACACGAAGCATAAAAACGGCAGATTTAGGACAACAATCCGAAGCCCATTGTTCAATTAAAACGACATAATTTTTCTGAAAACGCCCGGAGCTTTTTACTCACGGTATGCGTCGGGAATCTTCCACATTTTGAAACGGAACGAAGGAAGATTTACTTTTAAAAACGCTCGCTGCGTCCTCCCGGACCAGCTGGACCGGATCAGCTGACGACGACGGGACTGAACCCGTTGAACCTCTACTCCACAAGAACCAATTTGAGGTCCGTGTTAGCATGGGTTTCTACCTCCAAGCACCGCACCACACACCACGAACGTTTCGGCTCTTCCTCGCATCGCCGTGTTGCCCCAAACAGAACGAGATCGCCGAAGTCAACGCAGCGCTTTCGTGAACCTTGGCTTGTGGTTGCGCACTCGTGGACCCTGTGACATCCTTCGCTTTCAAAGCACACACGACGATTACGAATGATACTTTGCGTCTTCCGGGAACATCACAGGGGCACTTCTCCGGTCACGTCTTTGCTACGTGCTCGCAAACTGCGAAGCTCTATGCGAAGCTTCTCGCGTCATGTTAAACCAAAACAATAGTGGTGCCATGCGTTGATGCCAGGTTTTCTCCGGTCAAACAAAAACAACGAAAGCAAACCGGCTCTAGCTTCCAGCGTACATCGGCTTTGCGCTTCCGCCGTGGCCAGATCGCTTGTAGTTGAAGGTTGAAGCCAAAACAAAACCAACTGCGATGTCACGTGTACAGATCGAGGACACGCTTTTTATATCCACGTTAACTGTTTAAAACAAATAATTAGACCCATAACTTTATTTGTGGTCTGTAAGAAACTATTATCAAGACCCCTAAACCAAATACAATCATGGGCGACATGATTGAAGCCGCATTGCCATCGACCAGAAAATGGCAGCGAGCACGGTAAGCGCGGGTTTCGCCAACGTCCTGCGACATTGCGCAATTGCTTTTAGATGCATATCCGTCTCCGAGACATGTTTCTTTCCGCGGTATTTGTCTCAACGGTCCTTTCCAAGTGTGTCTGGTGTGTCCCCAAGCATTCCGGTGCTTCGATAGCCGGCAGTGCTGCGGTCGTCGCCGGGGGTGATGCGTGTTTTAGAGGTCGGCTACATGGTAATCCTTGTATGACCGAACCAAAACACGTTTTTTACAACCTCGCATGATTTCTGAACGAGTTATCCGTTACTCAACGTGTAAATTTATGGTAATTTGTGTAAATAGCGTGTTTTTCACCCCAAATATTCACCAAATACACGGGACTTGTTAACAGTGTACAACTAGGCGTCGTCGTCTGCAAATGCCGCGGCAGATAACCCGAAATTCGCTTTTCTTTTTTTTCTTTTTTGAACAAGGTACGCTCATTCGGTAATATGTTCACTTCATGCTTCCACAACCTAGCTACACCTCTGTTATGAATCGCAGGGTAATACGATGCGAAACCGATTTTCGCTGACCGTCTAAAATGGGTTAGAAGCGTTAGTTTACATGTTGTAGGTCAAATATTTCCGATACCGAGTGCAGTAGATAAGGAGCCGACCATGGCTTTGCCGACTCACTCTGTCACTCGCCAGGTGTCACGCCGCCTCATCGTCGCTCGCTGCCGCGTGCCGTCGACCGTCGTTGCTGCTCTTTCGACGCTCATTCTTCAATTCCTGGCCCGAGTTCGCCGATTAAGCCGTTATTTTCAGTCTACGCTCGTGGAGCCTTTTTTTTATCCGCGACATAAATGCGTTCGGGGCTCGAAACTTGCTGCATTTCTTACCTGTGAGTGACCATCGCAGATTCAACGTCTCCGGATTGGGTCGCGCGAACTGACAAGGACAATATACCCACACTTCGTAAACCCTTTTTTGTATTATTTTCAGGACCACATTGGACTCGACTTCAGAGACTACGCGACGCCGGTGTTCAATGAAACAGGGCATTACAGTACCGATCTCTTCACAGAGAGATTCGATTCTCTCGTTGCAAACCGCGACAAATCGAAGGTATTCGTTTTCGTATGCATTTAAGGTGTCAAAATGAATACTATCAAGTCTCATCATGCATCACTCTAAAAAATGCCTGCGCGTCTACTTACCCTCAAAACACTGAAAGAGCCAATCTCTGCGATCTAAGAAATCAGCTCAGCGAAAGATGAGGCGGAACATCCGTTTAGAGCCAAAAATAAAGTCATCGCTGTGGTATTACGCAATGCAAAGCGTCATGCCTGCATTGCGTAATGCCACAGCGCAGACTTAACTTTTAGGTCTAAGCAGACGTCCCGCCTCATCATTCGCTGAGCTCATTTTGTAGACCACAAAGGTTTGATCTTTGAGTGTTTTACGGTTAATTAGACGCGCAGGCATTTTTTTAGAGTGATGTATACCACGATCGGCACACTAAGAACACACATCATTGTTCATGTTTAAAGGGCAACTCCGCTTCATTTTTGATATTTAGAAAACTATGCAGCCCTCTTCAGTATCATGTAGGAAGACCCCATGTCAAATATTACAATCTAATTCCGTCTATATATTTAATAAACTGGCCAGCAAACTTTCAAATGAGCCAATTCGCCGAAATCTGCCAACTTTATCGTGCGACGTGAGGCGCAATCGTCAGCGCAGTCAATGCGGCGGAGTTGGAGCGGCCAACGTTGACCCACTACGTCAGAGGCATGGCTAAGTCATTCTCACGTTTTGTTTGTTTTCACTTCTTAGAGCGAAATTGAACGATGACGTCATGAGTTTCTCCTCCCGGTGTTGGCTCAACAGCGTCCACGTGATCACTGTAACGCGGATGCGCTAGTTTGCGCTGCTCTGCGCGCTTATCAGTCTGTTTCTCCGCTCCCCCTCTCCTTCGTCTTCTCCCCTTCCCCCTCTCCCCCGGGCCATCACCGTCCACGCCATGCGAAGCGACCTGCCCGCGTCGCGTGTCCTGTCCCTTGCCTCCACGAACTTCACAAGACCACGTGGTTCGACGTGACGTGGCCACGACTCTGTCGACACGAGGCCAATGTTGCCTGACGCTACCGAAGTTTCGGTTTCGGTATCAGCAGATGTTTAAATTAAGATTACACGAATAATACTCCACATTTCGCGAATCCGAAGACGTAGAGCTGTTTAGTAGTGCTTTGTGAAATGGAATCACATGTAAACCTAAATTTTTCGGAATTGAGCGGAGTTGCCCTTTAAGTAGTATTTGCCAAGTTGAAGCCGAGACATTTTGCCTCTCAATGGTCTTGCTGTCTCAGTGGCCAAAATATTTCTAGCGAACCCCAAGAAAAAACCAAAGTTCATTGGCGGTTAGAGGCGTTTTGTGTTTGTTTGTGTTTTGCGTAACTCCGTCGTCTCGTCATTATCCCAATATGAACTCGTGAAATTGCACCTTGTGATTAGATTTCATTTATCGTAAAACAAGTAAGCTGTCTCCATCGGGAACGCAAAATAATAAACTAAACAAACATCGTGCACGCACACGTGAGAGCGGTTCTTCTCGCCAATACACCTGTTTGACACGCAACTAAACACCTACAAAACTAATGTCATTAAAGGATCGACGAATGAGCTTGCAATCTCAGCCAGGGGCGGATGGCTGAGACTGGCTTTCTAATGGAACTTTTCTTTTTTGGAGAAAACCACACACTCCCGGTTTTTGTTTAGGAAGAGATGTTTAGTTTTGGGTGAAACGTCAAATACTGTTAACAAAATAGATATGGGTACAACATCGTCCGTACGTCTCATCCGTCCCCGTGACATCCGTTTCTCTGTAAGCCCCTTCTCTCCCCACACACACGTCACACACACGCGCGCGCACACACACACACACAAACACACTGACACACACACACAGATAAGCACACACACAGAGACACAGACACACACACACGCACGCATGCACACAAACACCACACGCACGCACGCACACACGCACACACATACAGACAAACCCACACACACGCCACACGCACACACACTCACACACACACACGCACTCACACACACGCATGCACACACTCACACACGCGCACACACACTCTCTCACACACACACGCACTCACACACACACGCACGCACACACACGCGCACGCACGCACGCACACACACGCACGCACACGCACGCACGCACGCACACACCCCAAAGGCTGACCCACAAGTCCGCCCGTATCTCGGCTCTGTGCGCGCTTCCCGTCTGAGGTGCTTCGCCGATTGAATTGAGCTGTGCGCTAATTCGGCTTTGGATTCGATGTGAAATAGTGGTATGGGGCAGCAGGGTCATTGAAGCTATAAAGCTTACATCAGTTCTCATTGCCTTAACCCAATTAAGGAGGGCCGGTAGTATCTGCTGCATGTGCACCGCAGTGCAGTATGCTCTCAGGCGCGCGTGAAGTGGTGTCAAAACAGGATACTACAAAACGCACGACTTCGACAAATTGTGCGGCGCTCCACTTCCCAGCCGTTTCTATTTGGCGGGGGCAAACTTCCCCCCGTCAAACCTCCCCCTCGCTTCCTCCACGGCGGCCTTGCTCTGCTCATCACGTGGGTGCGGAGAGCCACTCACACGCTTTGTTGGCTGTGTTGGCGAGGGGGAGATTTGACGGGGGGAAATTTCCCCCGGCAAAGAGAACGGCCGGAAGCGGAGCGCCGACCGATTTGTCGGAGTCGTGTGGCCTGACGATCTTTGTAGTGTTTTGTCTGGACACCCCTTGACCAGGCCTCTGAAACGTATTCCTTCGAAAGCGGAGGTGGCGCTGGGACGATGAACATCAAGCTCTGTGATACCCTGGACGGAACGCGTTTTAAACGCAGGAATTCTCAAATTTTAGAAGCTCTTGAGGGTTGAAATGACCATGAAAACAATTTTAGACAATTTATTTATAAAGGGCTGCTTTCCGATTTTGTAGGGACCTGGCAATGTGCTCGATCTTTTTATACAATTTTATGAAGTTCATATTGTTGTGTAAAATAAATCAACAAAAACAAAACTAACGTTTGGCTTTCCTACAATACAAGGTCTCCTGAATCAAAAGGGACGTAAACAATGAACCGTCGGTTTCGGTAGAATTTAGTGTTCATGAGCGAAGCTAGCGCGGTGAGCTGTAGTGGAGCTTTTGGTTTAAGTGCGTAGTACCGCGTCGAGACTGCTAGTAACCAGGACGCGCGTGCTTTGTACACCGCTTGCCACGCTACCCCTTTCATTAGTTGCCACGTTTCACACGAAGTGACGAATGACCCGGTGACTCGCGGCCATTTGTAGACGCAACCCGGTCACATGCATCCAAACTCAACTATACGTATAGACCTTATTTTTGTCGACATCAATGAATTGGTCATCGCGTTGCGAGCGGCGCTATTGCATTGCGAAGAACAATAATCGGTGTACGTTGCTGTTAACTACCAAGTGAGACAGAACACCGCGGTAGGCTTAACGTGGACGTCATCAGCTTCACTAACCCAAGATATGACACAAGCACCGCGTGGGTCAAAGGGATCGATGGCCATTTGAAAGGACGGCATCAATGAGGATCTTAACGTATCGCGCTAGCATTTACTAGAGGGGTGCCTCAAGTTGGTCGAAGCTTTCGCTAAAATTGTGCAAAGATTGGCTCATTTGAGTAAACAAAAATTTAAAAAATTATGTTTCCCCTAAACTTTGCATGGACACTAAAAAACGATGAGGTGCTACTGTGGCGCTTATTTGGGCCAAATAAAGTGAAGAATAGGTAAGTCAAATTTATTTTTTCCCATTTCACAAATTTTGCAATCGTAGTAAAGTCTAGAATAGCCCACAAGGATTTTCGGAGGATTTAGAGTCTAAAAGGCTTAGCGATAAATTTTCATAGATGCGTCCAGTTTTATTTTCTTTCTTTGACTCCGGAGTTTTCATGTAATTCCTGCTCTGAATTAATGAATGCACCAGCTTCAACACCTCGGTGTAATTCCCAGTGCGAACAGGTAAGAACCAAAATTATGCGGTCCCTTAAACCCGCCATCGATCCAATTGACCCACCCGGTATAGTCCGTCACTCTTAAGCTGAGTCTGGAGCACCGTGCTCTGGAGCCAATGCCACAAGCACGAGGCTTGAGGTCGCTGCTTTGAAGCGTTTTTCCGGGGACCGAGCACTCGTGCTAGAAATGCATGTCTCAAAGCCAGCAGCACGGGCTAGCTGGCACTTGTGGCTTTGGCTGTGACATAGCCTCCTCTAAAATCACAAAGCCTGGCAGTTCGACGACGGAGCCATCCCTTACAAAATATTTATATGTGGCCAGATTTGAAGATATCAGATATGGCCATATCAAAAATTGGCCACATATAACCTGATATGGTATATATGCCTGATATAGCCTCATAATGCCAGATATAGTCTGATATCCCTGGCCAAGTATGGAAATCCCAGATCTGGCTAAGTATGGAAATTCCAGATCTGGCCAGGCATATCAAGGGCACTCAAGCCTGAAATCAGCACTTTATATTTTTTTATTGTCTACAATTCTCCCAAGTGCCCCAGCCCGCACTTGAGGAATTATGAGAACGGTGATCCTTCAGCTGTTCAGAAAAATTTATTCCACAAATATGAACGCTTGCTTCACGCAACAAACATGTTCAAGAGTCTCGCGGGGGACTCATCTATAGTACCAACTAAAGCTTAAGGCCTATCAAACAGTAAAAAGTTGATCATGACGCGACCCCTCACCACACAGAGGTAGCGGCACGACCACCGGCGGAGAATTCTTGTTCGCCAAGGGAGAACCGCTGTTCGTCTCCAGTAGGCGGTGATTTTTTCGGATGTCCCACAACAGTGGCCACAACGCGCGGCGTCGTTGTCGCTGGGCCGTCCGACACAACGGTTTTCGCCACAGAACCCACTCTATATTGCCACTAGTACAGCGCAAAGGCGCCCCGCGGGCAACGACCTCGTGTGACGTAGACGTCCACCCCGAGACCACAAAACGAGCGCTGTATTAATGCGCCATAGGTCCCTCGCCGGTACGCACTCTCTCACGACGTGCGCGTTTGTTCTATTGCACCACAATTGACGCACTGTGGCGTCCCGTACCACACCCCAGCGGAAAAGCCTGTCTTTTGTTGGGAGGACACCCCTAACCTTTCACCATTCAAAGTTGCGCACGTGGTCCGGCAGCGTGGACGACGTCAGTGCCAGCCACGGGTACGGCCGCATGCCGCGCCCGCGGCGGCGGGGGTTGGTCTGCCACACCTAGCGTTTCGACAAGCCTAGACGCCGGGTCCCTCGTTATCTCCTCTCGTGACCGTGGACGCTGAGCTTGTCGAAGAGATCCGCGGTAGACTTGTAAAATGCAGGGGTCGTCTCCGCGCGGGGCCGACGAGGACTCGGAAGAGAGTCTCCCAGAGACGGTTATTGGCGCCGAGGAAGTAGAGCGTGAGCGGCCGTGCTGGGTTGTCGTGATCGTCAAGGATTGCCAGGGTTGTCTTCAGGGCCATTATGGGCGCTGCCAGCTCGATGCACGGAAAGCTCCACCCTCCTTCACCGCGGGGGAGGCATAAGCGGGAGCGCCTCACTAGTTCCGTGCGGTTGTTCCAGAAGAAGGAAAACAGCACCGAGCGCACTTGGAGAATGAAGGGGCGCGGCGGGATGGCTACTCGGGCCACTGC